>VZTU01019833.1:301658-313132 GCA_013400835.1 Zapornia atra | reverse complement strand
CCCCCCCCCCCCCCCGAAGGAGAGACGCGATGAAGCTGCAAAGCAAGCCCCCGCACAGCCCCAACAGCCGCGGAAGGGGGGAGTTTTCGCGCGCGTGTGTGTGCGTGTTTCCCCCCCCCACTGCCGCGCGCCCTCTTCGCGTGTCCCGCCCGCCACCGCCATTCCGCGGGCAATGCTGCCCCCGCACGCTCCTGCCGCGCAACAGCACGAGCCCGCCCCGCGCCCCCGCGGCCGCGGCGGGGCGGGGCGGGTCTGGGGAAAGGTTGGGGGACACACACGCAGAAGCGCACACGCACGCCCCAAGGGGGTGCCCGGAGCTGCAAGCGGCTTGCCCGCAGCCGGCATTAGGCCGCGGGGCACGAGTTGTGCGGCCAGGGAGGGAAGACGGGGGCCTCGGCGGGCATTGCGAGCCTGAAGCTCCCGAATGAGGCGCTCGCTCTGCCGCTGTGCAGAAACGGGGCACGGTGATTGACGTGAGTGATTACTGATAACGGCTGTGATTCCCGATGAATGCACGGAGGGTTACGCACAGCGCGCACACACAGAACCTTACCGTAGAGTTTTCTGCAGTGCAAACAAAGTTGGGGTTGGTTGGGCTGTTTGTGGCTCGTGCGTTCCTGGTAACATTTCTGTGTTACCTTGTCAGTCCTACAACTACGAATACAAGAATCACATTCAGAGCAAATATAGAGAGATCTGAGCATGATTTATCAGCTAGGAGGGCGGGAGTAAAAGGTTGTAGGATGAACCGTTGCCAAAAGGGGAGTTAAACCGTACTAAGAGAAGTCTGCTTTGTCTTATACTTTCTCAAACCCTTCTGTTGGTTGCTTTCCCGGGCTGTAGTTTCTTCCATATGCTCCCTACACCCACGAACACACCCACCTACACACACTCACAATTTACCAACATACTTTGTGTCTTTGCTGAATTAAAATCCACACCACCATTCAAATAAAATAAAATAAACAGCTGTTTTCTTTCACCAAAAAAAAAATAAAAATGAAGTAACGTTTTCTAACTTGGCGCTGGCAAAGCATTTGAAAGAAACAGGCTGCTGGAGATGCTTTTATACTAGCACATTGTGACACTGCACAGAAGGCCCAGGGTTGGATCTAGACACATACCAGTGCACTTAGGACCACTCCGCTTTGGAAGGGGACACTTCCCAGCAAGAAGGACTGAGAAGTTCTACAAACAATGGAGGATTTCCCTAGTGGTCCCTGATAGTCCACAGCAGGCATCAGTTGACACTCTGAGCCTGATTAAATAGAGTATTTAAAGGAGCACTGACAGGTGGAGCACTGCAGCAGTTCACTGCATTTATTTCCTTTGAGGTCTGCCTTCCTACTGGAGAACTACAGCTCCAAGAAGTGCAGGCAACTTGAAACCAGGTATTCTATTGAAAAAGTACTTCCTTGATTTTATTTATTTTTTTTTAAATTCATTTGAACTTTTGTGTTTCCTTCCAGGAATGGGTCAGTGGCTAATTAGTCAAAGAAAAGAGAAAGCAGATTATTTCTCTCTCTCTCTGTGTTTGTTCTCCCAGACGTTGCTATTTCAGGTACAATCTCACCACAAAGGCCCCCATTTGTTCATGTTTCTGAGCTAATTTGAATCAAACTGTGAATGATATTCCTCTTTTCTTAAGAAATCCTCCTTTTCATTCAGAGTTACTGCACTGACCTGTTTTAGTTCTGATTTTAACAGTGTGAATTTTTTCTCTGAAGTATATTGAAACCTCAATTCAGCAAGATGCTTCACATATACTTCCCTGCTATTAGTGAGATACTTAGATGTGTGCTTATAAGCTTTGACAAACCCGGGCTAAAGTGAACACCAGGAAGCAACATAGTTCGCATCAGCACAGAAAATAAAGGGCCCAAGACATCAGTGATATTTTCTAAGAGGCTACACTTCGTATTGCTTTCAGGATACTGGACAGTATTTTATTATGATGCTTTTAGGATATTGAAAGCTTGTATTTCTGCAGCAGTTAGCCTTAGAGAAATCCCAGAAGGGAACACGCTGTCCCCAAAGCTGGAGAAGAGCAGTGGTGAAGCCTACTGGCTTACAGTAGCTGGGTAACTTGAAACAATATGGTCTGCCCACAGGAGTCAGGGGGCAGATAGAGTCACATGAGAGCACCAACATGAGATAGGGTAAGAGGTGGAGAAAAGTAAAGGAACAGAATGAATAAGAATGAAAGATGAGAAGAAGAGAATGTACTAGGGAGAAATAAAAAAATAGGATGTAGGGAGAAGAGGAGAAACAGCCATGGTGACTAAATTTAAGTGGAGAAACAAAAGCAGGGGGAAATACAGAAAACAATATTTTTACCTTGTCACAGTCACTGCCCTTCCTTTCCTTATACGTAGAGGGCAGGCAATGAGTTACATATAGGAGAATGCACTACACTGTGAAATGAAAACTGCCACACTTTGCAATCAGTATTTTCACTCTTTCATTTTGTTCTCTTTTCCAGTGGTGCCAGCTATATTCAGTGTTTATGAGCAAATAGGTCCATCTTAGCATCTTAGTGGGTCTGGCTGGGTTTAACTGGGAGTTGACTGTCTTTATAGCAGTCCATATGGTGCTGCATTTTATATTTTTAACTAAAACAGTGTTGATAACACACCAGTGTTTTGGCTATTGCTAAACAGTGCTTCTGGGACAGTTTTGGGGCCTTCTTGTTTTCCCACTCTGTTGCCCCAGCAAGTAAGCTGGGGGTGGGCAAGAAGCTGGAAGGGAACACAGCCATGACAACTAACCTGAAGAGGCCAAAGGGATATTCCATACCATATGGCACCATGCTCAGCAGTTAAAACTGAGGTAGAAGGCAAAGAAAAGGAGGTCGTCTTCCAAGATGGCTATTGCTTGGAGACTGGCCGGGCATCAGTCTGCTTGTGGGAGGTGGTGAGTGATTGCCTTTGCAAGCACTTGGCATAGCATCTCTTTTCACCTATTAAACTTTTTTTAACTCAACCCACAAGTTTTCTCACTTTTTTTTCCTTCTATTCTCTCTCCCATCCCACTGGGGAGAGGAGGGGAATGAACGAGCAGCTGTGTGGGCTGGCCGGGGTCAACCCACCACAGCAACATTTAACAGAATTTCATAGAGTCAGTCAAAATGTCTTGTAAATTACTCAAATTGCTACTTTAAGCAATGCATTCTGGCATCCAGAAAAATCTCAAACAAGCTACAGTCTCTTCAGACCCTGAAGTTCTCAGTTTGGGCCCTATTATTCCTCTTAAATAAACTGGGCTGCCATGGAAGGTAGGGGAACCTCTGCATTGCTTTGACTACATGAGAACCTCAGGAAAAGAAGCCTGATAGGACAGGTCAGTCTTCTGTGACAGACATTCATCTGTATGACTTGCTAAAGAAGCCTTGGAACATGATGCCTCAGGCCTCTAGTCGAAAGACAGGAAAAGCAGCTAGTGAGAAGTAATGGTAGGAAGCAGTCTGCTTCAAGACTGATGACAATAAGAGGGAAAAGAGAAAATTAAAAGGAGAAGAACTCTCAGCACTCCTTCTGTGGGTATTGGGAAGCTGATTTTGGCAGCTCTGCAGGCTCAGAGCTCTGCTAAGATGTGTTCTCAATATTTTAATGAGCTGAGCAATTGACAGTCCAGCTGAGTACGCTTTTTTGTTGCTGTTGCTAAGCAAAAGAATGGGAAGAAAAGCTCGTTTTTCATCTTCCAAATCATAAATACAATGAAACCATTTGTTTGATATGTGCAGAAATTCGTTGTACCTTCATGCCAGCTCAACCCATGTACATGAGTTCACTCTCTCATGTATTTCATACATACTTGTTTGATCTCTCCAACATATTCCAGGACACATCCAGATTTGATTGTCCTGCATCCTTTGAGGCCACACAGAGTTCATTCAGCTCATCCCCTTCATTTGGACTGCCCCCGCCCCCCATGGTAACACATTGATCCTGGTTCCATTCTTCTCCATATTGGCTGAATATCTTGTCTTGCCAACTCAGAGAGGCTTTAGAATTCAACAATGACTTTAGATGTAAGGGATGTTGGAAGATTTGTACATTCTTTCTCCTTCTCCAATTACTTCCTGTTTTCTTATAAAAATCTTTTTCAAATAAAGAACTGCCTTCTCTTTGTTATCTATTTCTCAAATAACTTTTTGTATTTATAATTCTCCCTTGCCTTTGACCTTCTTGCTTGCATTGCAGTTTTCCACTTGTGCATAGTTTAAAAAAAGTTCTAGACTCATGTATGTTTTGATTAGGTCCTTCATTGTCTCCCCCACCCTGATCTTCAATGTCTTGTCTGCTTAGACCCTGCTTTGCGATAGAGACAATGTTTTATCTAATGTGATGTTAAACCATTTAGCCTGTAATGTGAGTAAGGAAATTCCCACTTAAAGTGTTAGTGAATCGTAACTAACTGCAGGATCCCACTTTGCATATTGAGAACGTATTCCTGCTTCCACTCCTCAGTCTTCTCATTACATGTTTTGTTTACTTTAAGCTGCACTTAGGAGCTATTTGTAGGAAGTTTCCTCCACATCAAAAATGAAACTGCCCTCCCCTGACCAATGCTGGTCTCTTGATCCTGAACCCTGACCTGTAAGGCACAGCCAACAAACATTTTTGGGAGCCACAGACATCACAGTTCCATTACTCCATGGAGACACAAAGTAAAATAAGCAAGAGATTATGAGCCTGCCTCGGGCCATTTCTGATAGGGCAATAAGAGGGGAAACCTCAAGCCCCTGGTGAAACTGCATCTAACACAAGTGCTTTTGTGGCAGGCAAAGAAAAGATGCTGAAGAAGGAATAGTAAGTAGGAGAAAATATTTTTCAGTCATACTAAATGTTTAACCTTGATGGATCCTCCTTTGACTATGGAGCATTACTACTCCCAGGTTTTTAACACACTGAGGTTAGTATAAAAACACCACCACCAAAACAAAAAAATAGAATATAACATCCCTTTCATGTTCCAGTACTTCCTGCACCAGAGATCTGAGCACTCATGAGCTCATTGTCAATGAGCACTTTGCAGACAGGCTACTGAACCTCAAAAATGTTTTCTGTGTTCACCACAGTTACCTCTTCCTGCTGGGGACAAATCCAGAGTAAGCTACAATGCTCCAACTAATTTTCTTCAGCCTTTTTCTCTCCTCTCTGGATTGCACACCTTTCAAGTGCAGTTAACCGATTACACAGGGAAAAGGAATTTAATAAATCACATAGGCACACTGTAAAGGATTTTCATGCATTCCTTTCCTATGTAAATGGTCTGTAACTTTTTCATGAATCAGGCCCATAGACTCTTTATTTCACACTTCCATCTTCCATTCCCTGTAGAATTGCAATTTAAATGATCCCGAAACATTTGAAGACAATTAAAGGTTAGCTTTGCATATCCGTGACCTACCAGCAATTCCCTATAAAGCTCTGATGTATGTACAGTTTTTGATCTACAGCTGCCTGATTTAAGAAAGGCAGGAATGTTTCCATTCTGCTCTGAACTCTAGAAAATAAGTTGGAAAATAGGCTCTGAAGGCACCACAAAATAGCTACAGCTTCCTTAGAGCTTCACACAGTTCTAGGACACCACTGTGGGTTGCGGGGACTTCCGACTTCTAGTTTTGAGCAACACATAAATCATTAAGAGGATTTGGACTACCTTGCTAGCAAGATTTAAAGGAGGTTCAAAAAAAATACTTCTGGTTGGTTATGTATCGTTTTTTATACATCAGGCATGGACAGTATTTTTTTAGAAGCTGTGTACCAAGAGGCAGAAATGGAGACGTACAACTGAGGCTGCCTTATAAAGGGCAAAGTTATGCTTAGAGAAGGGGTTAAATTGGAATAGCATACTGTGCAAAGAACCCCCAACCCAAACCTTGTGATTTCTATATTGCAGCAGCCCCACCGGGCCTGACCTGAGTGGGTCCTTAGAGGAAATGAAGGCTGCCTGATGGCTTGGAGTGACCGCCTGATGGCCTGGAGTGACTGCCTGCAACTTGATCAAAGGCAGAGTAGGAGGTACCAATCAGTAGGGACTTCTGCAGAGATGGGAGCAGCCTATGTTGTGAAATGAGGGCTGAAATATAGTCACAAAAGCTGACAGGGACTCTGCACTTAACTAGATTTTGAGTAAATTGTGAAATATTTGGATAAGATTCTTTTCCTTCCCCTACAGCCTTTTCCAACTTCCTCCCTCTGGAAAATCACTTTAATACGTAGAATATAAATTAACAGGTCCCCAAAAGAGTTGACACAAGTTTGAGAAAATATTGTTGCACAGCATGACGGGACAGTTTTATTCCAATTGAGACAGATCCAAAAGATGGAAATTACTATAATATTGGGTGATGGAACAGCTCCAGACTCTTTCAGCTTTGTCCGGAAAAGGCACAGCTTAGCTGCTATTGTCTTACATAGCGACTAAATATAAACACTATAAAATATTTATAAATAATGAGTGCAAATTGATCACATTGTAGAATTTTACTGGAACATGTAAGTCTTGTTATTAATCTGACATTTATAACATTTTTACCACTGATCACTTAAGACAGTCATCTCTCCATATCTGCTGTCTTCTGAAGAAAATAAAAATGAGGAGATGGAAACAGATTTGTGATTTATTCAAAATCTCTGAGACATTTTCTGCCAGTGTGTGTGCTGATAAATGTTACGTTAACAGGTTCTCTGTTTGTTTAACATTCCCCTGAGAAGGGCTCAATGTGATTTAAACAGTCTCATATATTATAAAAGCATAGCATTAATATCTAGTCTGCAAGGAGAAAGATGGGAAGGGTCACAGGTGGCACAGTCACTAGTCTTGCAATTCATAGACTTTCTCTTCTTTCATAAAAGTTTATTCACATCACAAAATACTGCTGATCTTGACAGTCTTGATTTAGGAAAATAGAGTGTAGAAATTACATCCCACATTGCAAGACTAACAGCTTTGTAGGAATTTGTCCAGTAATAGTCTAATGTCTGTTTTCCATGTCTTTGCCTAGGTTCGTCATTTGTCGTTTGCTAGACATCAGCTTTTTCTTAAAGGAATCAGAAGGCTTTTTACAACAGATTAATTCCTCTACATCATGAAAACACACACACATGCAGGCACACGTTCATGCTCATATCCTTGGAAGCTGTTTTCTAAAACATTTTTCCCTGTCAGTTATACAGGTGTGATGAACCAGGCCTTAATTATGATTCCATATGCATCCCTGTTTTCCAGGGAACATATGGAATTGCTAAAGTAATTCAAAGTCTTAGATTATTGCCTTTTTGTCATGAATATTTGTTACGCCTTGCCTGGATTTGATGGGCATCTGATTAAAATGAAAAAAGCTGAATCCGTATGACACACAGGCTCATTTTTATCACTGTAGGCAGACTGAAAGTAAAAAAATGCTACTATAGAAAGCTCAGTAGATCAAATAATCCCAGTAAGGTTATGCAAAGATAGTTTGTTGTTTGGTTGTGGTTTTTTTTTTAAATCAAACTTTATAGAAAAAATGTTATCACAGCATCAGCCATGGGAAACCCAGGCTGTTAGAACTTAATGAAATACTTGGTGAGAAGAGTTAATGGAGACTGCTGTGTGTCCAAGTTTTGATTCACCTGAAATTGCAAAAAAAACCCACACATCAGGATCCAGGGGGAGAGTCCTTTCTAAAGGAGGATTTAGCAGATTATCTAGAAGCTGTCAGCTTTCCTTTGGGTGAAATGATAAAGTTGACAACCAGACAGTTTTCATTTTGTATGAGCTGGCTCTGAGGGTGCAGAAGTTACAGAAACTGAGGTTGCTGTAACCCCTCCAACATCTCCCCTTCTGAATTACCTTTTATATAATGTAGTGTCTGGTGTGTATAATAGCCCTAAGTGATATTCATTCCAAAAATTGGGTCTGCTCTTTATTCGTAGATTGAAATAGCTTTCTATTGGTCCACAAGCTCACAGGATAACTAAAGATTTCAAAAGGACAGAGATTCAGCACTGTGAGGCTTTTATCACCTGACACACAGCTGCCCATAAAGCATTTTTCTGAACTTTCTAAAATACATCACCCGACTGCAGAGGCCAAGTTGTTTGGTGTTTGGTTTTTTTCAGATAATATCTTGTTGATATTGACAACTTTGATGACTCTCTACCTTTATTTTGGCATCCTGGTCAGCAGCAGCCTCCACATGAATAACCACTGACTGGTCATCATCATTCTCTGAAGTCCACAATGAAATATTAGGGCAAGCTCCAATCATGGTCTATGCTCAGAATCACTAGAAGGGATTTACTACTGCTCCTAAGACATTAATTCAGTGACTGTTATACACACAAGCAGAAGTCTTGACGTATTCCAGTTAAGAGCCACTTCTGGACAACTGATTATTCCTATAACTGAGGGATCTTCCAAAGGAAAACCAGAAAGTGTCTGCAATGTTAACCTCTGAGGTCATGTTTTGATTAGATACAGTAAAATGTCCCCAAAGTGTAAAAATTAAATCACATTTCATTGTAATATATTTAATTAGATTATGTTACAACAAACTACACATTGCTTGTGAAGTCCCTTGTCGAAGGTTCTTTTAAAGCAGAAAGACAGAAAAGACACAACACAAATAACTGCGTACCTGGTGATCCTGTTTATCATAGCTCTCCACTTTTTACTCTTTGTCACCTGAGTTGGGTGAAACCACACTTGTCACTTGGAGATTTAACTGGCTTGGATATTTCTGAATAAGGCATGCTATTGAGGCTTTTATGTCAGCCTTAATTAGCTGTTCTTTTTGCTTCATGTTTGCTGGTAAGTGTAACCATACCACTGTCTGTCAAGATACTGTTCTCTCTAATAAGTGCAAAAATGTAGTAGACTACTATTGTCACTGAATCCTCACTGTGTCGTTCAAGTAGACAGTTATTATTATTGCACTGAAGTTTCACAAAGTGAAAGTCCAGGTGTAAGAAGATGTGGTTCACCTAGGCCTTGCTAGCCAACACACTGATTTTTTACAATCAGTAACATGCCGTAATTCACAGTAACCAGATGCAACCACATAAAATACAAAGTGTGAGGAGACATGGGAAAGAGACAAGACAGGAAAATTAGAAACATGTATCCCCAAAGCTTTTTAGTGGTTGCAACTAATTTCAGTGAACTATATTAAAATGAATCTGATGTAAAGGAATCCAAGGTCTGGACACTCTCTAAAACTTAGTATGCAGTGGGTATCTCAGAACACAAACGCTGGGGAAAGTTTCTTCTCTGAGCCAGTCAGTGGAAGACAGTTTGCCAATATGGAAACAAGCCAGAAATGCCACAGTAAGGGAGGAAAACATTTTTTAGCTTATTTCTACCAGCACTGGCAAATAGACAGTATAAGATGTTCTGTGTGGATTCATGGACATATGCCACTCAGTTATACTTTGGGGTTTTTTGTACTTCTCAGACTTTAGGAAAAAGCAATTGGTTGGAGAATCCATATTTAGTTGTCATGAAATTATTTGACTGGCTCAGGGACTCGGAGTCCTACAGTCATATATGTAACCAAGATGGAGGAGAGGAAGGAGAAACTACTGTGGGATACATCTTTCTGATGAACCTGGAACTAAAAATCTTCTGGGGCCAGTCAGTGACAGGATTTCAATGTTTTTAACTACTGAAATAGTATTTTTCATCTGATCTCCTTTCTACATAAGCTACTTTTTAAAACAAGTAAACCACATCCTTTTGTTTGTTCTTACTGTCACGTCATCAGGTTCATCTGGCGACCCGCTGCTTCATTCACAGGAAGAGACAGTAAAGAGTAGGTATCTACCCAGCTCCTCCATTGCTGCTCATTCTGAAGTGTATGATGGTTTATACTGCAGAATACTGTGCCACACAGAGATTTCAATACCACAGTCCTTACTACAGTGCACAAGTACAGTTCTGTCTGCAGTGCATTAAGCAATATATTCCAATATCCACACTTAGTCTTCAGCAAGAAGATAGAGCTGGAGTACTGTGCTCATAGCCTGCAGGTTAGGTGAAATTCAGTTACTGACATATGTCATTCTCTTTCCTCACTCTTTTCAATAAGGATCAAAACATTGATGGATTGTCTTGGGAACCTGCTGAAAGGATCAAACAGTTCCTCTCCCAGGTACACACATACCAGGTGATAAAGGATGCTGATAATGCTGGACATATATTGAGCACATCTGCTGGTGCCCATGTTCTTAACTACCTTTTGCAGTCAACTTCTTCAGACAATTTGTAAGACATGCTTTCAAATATAGGGCAGGGAGGTATGAGTGGGATCAGAGTACAATAGTTGTTGTTGCTGTTTTTATTATTATCACTTGCCAAAACCATGAAGAATTCTCTCTGTTCTTCATAGGAGAGCTGACAATCCAATTTAGACATGATGTAGCAAAATTAAATTAAAAAAAAAACCCAACCCTAAAGCATTTGGCAGCTGGAAAAGGGCTAAGGACAGAGGTTATAGCATTACAACTACATGATTAGGCAGCAAAGGCTAACATGTAAATGTAAATTTAGCAAAGAAAATTTATGAGAATATAATAGAATAAAATAAAAAATAAAATAAAATAAATCTATGTCTTTTACATCATGGAATTTAGTTATAATAATAACAGAGGTCTCTATAATACACCACATGAGGTTATCCTTGCTATTAGAATGTGCAATTCAGACAAAATAAAAGTTAACAATGGATCAAATTAAATTAAAAGATAGAGTCCCCATCATACCCTTTCATCATGCTTTAATGGCATGTAAAAAGCACATAGATAACCAAGTGAATCTGAATGAATCTTTATGCACAGTTGTCATGGACAAGGACCCACCTCAGCTTTTCACAATATTTTTTTTAAGACTTGCACATCTAAAACTAAATCTAATTGTATACTTATTTAGGGATTCTATAATCAGATAGCTGAATCAGATAATTTGTGAGAGAGAAGACAGTCCAACAAACAAGAAGTCTTTGAACTGTACATCCCATTGAAGTGTAGATTTTAAGCTTGTCTGTAAAGAACAATACACCACTGAACGTTGAGTAGAAAAGGGCCGTAAAGCTAGCTTTTTTTGAAGCAATGCAAAGTATCTGAAGGAACTGACTTTGTGTAAGTATTTGGAAGGTGGATTCAAAGCATACTACTATCATCCTAAAATATTATTCTGTCATTAATTTATATTTTGTGTATTCAGTCTTTATTTCTGTGTAAAAGGAAATTCTGTATTAGTTATTTTCCTGGCCTAGCTTCAAAACCTGGAGGTTGTTTCTGTCCTCATTAGGGTCTGTCTGAGTTTTGCTATTGTAACTCAGAAGTAACAGGACTTGATTTTATTACTACTGCAGGGGCCTCCTCCAGATTCAGTCACTCATCCACTTTTATATGTAAATCACAGAAATAATTGATTTATATGAAACTGAGAGGAAGAAAATGCCTGCAATTTTGTGAGGTGGAGAA
>VZTU01019833.1:290443-301398 GCA_013400835.1 Zapornia atra | reverse complement strand
GAATCAAGGCCTAAATAATTGTCAGCTTCAGAGTTAAAAAATTAAAGGAAAAAAAACCCTTCAAAACAGCAAGAGTATCCAGTTCATCATCATTCTGCAAATTGGTACCCTTTATGGTTTTTACTCTTTTTTTTTCATCCTCACTGTTTTTAATAATTCAGTACGTTCTTTCTTTAATCATATTATTAAAGGGAATGGACTGATGATTCATTTTCCTTTCTTTGCTTTCTTTGCTTTCTCAGTGATGTCCATTAATGAAGACTTACTTTTCAGCGCCATTGACTCACTTACCTAAATTATTTATTTGGTTGAGCAGTCCAGTGTATCAAACTTTTTTTTTGCTCAGTGTAGCAACTACTTATAGCTCAGATTAGAGTTCCATATTGATTTTTCTCCTGGAAAATGTGTACGGAATGGATTGTGCTTTAAAGTGCCAAAAGTGGTAAATGCAGGGCTGAAGAAGGTATAGCTAAATAGAAAATAATAATTCCTCTTTCTGTAGCAATTTTTTACACGATTTCTCCTTTCCATTTGGAATGAGTAAAAGACTTTTGAAAACTGTAATGGCACTGAAATTCTCATAAAGAAGCCCATTTATTGCGAGTTAGGTCATGGAAGTCAGACTTACAATTTTTGCCTTTTGCATTCAGCACACAGTATTATTCATTGGCCACTCCATATTGGGAAAAAAAAAACAAAACAGGTGTCTTCCCTACTCAAGGCCTATATACTAAATCTTCACCTCCAGAAGACTTCATGTATTAAGACATGTATTAAGAAAGTTTATCTTAAAATTTTTAAGCGATTTCTTTTCTGTTAATGATTGCCCATTGCCTTGTTTGTCCTGATTCTAAATAACACCACCTAGGTTGTTTGTGGGATATGTTGGTGTGGCTCAACTTCATTGTATCCCCCTTTTCCTCTCCTACAACCATCCAAATGCATAATTGCTCCTTCAGCTGCTTTCACAACTGATCCTACTACCTTCTCCTACTGCTATTTCCCAATAAAAATATTTCCAAAGAAGAAACTGCTTTCAGTCTTTCATGTAATCTAGTCAAAAGAAGTACCTTGAATAAGATACTTCTATTTCTACTTGAATACTTGAAAAAAATAGTTTGATAAATTCCAGATACCCTGATTGTCTTCATGTGCTCCATGTGACATTTCAAAAGTTTATTTTATTATGCCCAGATTCAGAGATTTCTGCATAATGTTGATATCACTGTTTCAAACTCTCAGCTGTAGATGAACATTGGGAAACCTCTCAGTCTCAAGAAAAGAAGAAAAAAAGATCTCTGTGAAATAACATTTCTTTTAGGGAACAATCTATTTTTTCATCTAAATACAGTGGTTTGGAATGGTTTTTCCATTCAAAGTCCTTGATTGTCTGGTGCTTAGATTGCTAGGACTATCTGTACAGCTCTTATGCATTCTGTAGGATCCATGTAAAGCTGTTAGCAGAAAGCAGGATGGGAGCTTGATTATGAGAACAAACAAGTAAAAATGAGCAGAAAAATTAAAAGAAAAAAAAAATGGAAGGTGAAACTTTTTATGAAACACAACTGATATTAGGCAGATGGGAAGGATCTTTATTGACTCTTTAGTTTGTTGTGGAAATGATAAAGTAAAAGCTTTAAATACAGAAGTATTGGAAGTCCTTTGACTTGAGACAGTACCACGACCTGTAGATATGTCTGTGTAATGTGTCTCTGGGAGAATCAACAAAAATTGTACTGTCTCCAGGTAGGGGGAGTGTTTGTTCATAGGCATTATGTGACACCGAGTATCGTGGTGTCTCAGCATTTCACAAGTAATAACGAAAAAAGTGTATTATGATCAAGAAAAGATTTGCTGTCTCCATTTTACAGAAATAAACTGATGCACAAAGGAAGTCTAAAAGTTTTATTTTCCTGTGGACTAGACCATGAAACCATTGATATCTGAAGGATGAGTGACATTTCTCATCAGAATGAATAGCATTTACCCTACTCTTGTAACCAATTACATATGGGAGCAAGATCAGCCTTTAAATGACTAATCTGTAGTGAAAAAGAAATCTTCTGCAAACTAACCAAGAGATGTTACCCAGATTCTTAGAATACATTGTATTAAGAAACAGACTGGTAACACTAAATTTTCAGGGTATCCCATTATCACTCCTTAATTCCAGCAATGCAGAACAGGTTCCTTCCTCATTACAGCAGGAGTAAATTATACAATAGATACAACAAATAAATTATTTTCTATTTGACGTCACAGAAAATCATGTACTTATTATCTAACCCAGTCCAGGCCATACAACCCCATGCTTTCATAGCCTGAAATCTCCAGCAGAATTCTCCAAGGAAAAATCTGGGATGGAAATTGTTTTGATAATGTTTGACTGATGAGTTTAAGTAGCTTTGCTTAAATATTTGCTGGACTTAAATACCTACTAAATATTCAGGAAAAAGAGTGTTGTTATAATATCAATGCAAATAACTTCTGAATTAGTGAAAGCTCTCTACATAAAATTCTGCTGCTTCTTAGAGTGGATCCCTGCCCAGCCACTGCTTGTGCAGCACAGCAACCTTCCCTCTGCACAAACTTTAACGTAACATGAAAGTCTAGACATGGCACTGCTCATCTCTACTCTTAAACATTTCAGCAGGAAAAGCTAATCAGCATGAAAACGGTAACAAAAAGTGAGGTAGGAAATAATTGAAGACATTTTCCAGTACGCTCAGGGCAGCCCCATGCCCCTGCTCCAGGAGCCCTGCTCCTGGCTGTCTATTCTCAACTCAACGCAGACACAGGGCAGCTGCATCACCTGGGCTTGGGTGTCGAGAAAAGAGTTGAGTGAGAAAGAACTGTAGGAAGGCAAATGGTTGCCCCCCCTCTGTTGCTCATAAGCTGCTTTCAAACCCCTGCCCTTGCCCTTGATCTCTGCCAAGGGTCCCTGCTCATGCCTGGCAGGTACATGGCCATGTACCTATCTGATCCAGACCTGACTTTGACCCAACTGACTTGACTTCTCAGTTTGGACTTGCACCTATCTCACCACTACAGATTTGTCTGTCAACCCCTGACTGTTGGCTGACCCTCAATACCATCAGAAAAAGGGTGCTGCTCTTCTTCTTTGGTATGATGGGATTAGACTTTTATTAGTGCAATCACAGCACCACACCTGCCTTGGGTGGATCTCAGCTCCTGGCTCACCTTCCTTCACAGAACATCCCACTCCTGATGCTCCATCTTCATATGCCATAAGAAATCCAGGCTGAACGTGCAAAAATCTTAAAAAAAAAAAAAAAAAAGAGAGAGAGAGAAAAAAATAGAAGACGAACACAGGAAAGCATACAAATCCTTTGCAGGTCACCTTAGGCATTGCTTTTTGGCAGAAACCAATTTTAGTATTTATAGCCAAGCTAAAACCCATTGAAAGCACAGGTCAAAATGGAAACACTGACCCTTACCTACTACAGGGCTAGTGTGTGCCACCCCTGTCTAGTACTCGTAAGTTGCTTGCAATAAAAAACCCTCTTAGTTTTAGTCCTCCAAGTGTCAGTCCTCTGTACTGGTTAATATTATCAAGGGAATCCTTGCCTGACAGAAAGTAATTTAGGATCCATTAAATATGATTACTTGGCCTTGAAAATGATGGATATTGAACAGAATTATAGGATCACTTTACAAAAGAAAGGTCTCTTTTACATCCTTTCTTGTGGGGCATTAAATAAAGTCTGAGAAAACTCCTAAGGGATTCCTGGCATTTATAGGTTACTTTTATGAAAAGAAGGATTGATATTCATATTAAAAACTCTAAAAATTGAACAGGGTGATGTGGTAAGCACGTGGACAGCTGTGACATGTCTAAAAAGTGAGTGACATGTTCACAGACTGTTTTCCTTGCTTCAATTATACTAGAGATATGAAAAGTGCCTTTAATTTCAGACTAATCTTTCATGTTCTCTATTGGAATATTAACCCCAAGCGGTTTCCTGAGTTCCCCATAGTTCTCACTATATCATAATTTGTAACTGAAGTACGAATGCCAGAGGTTTTCAAAATTCTCAGGTCACTGTTTTCATCATACCATTTAGTAGCCACATGTTGACAATGAGTTTTTATAGGGACTTGATGTGTTTATGCTGCTTTAAACCAACAGAAATCTAGTCCTGAGAAGACTATATGTTAGGTATAAGAGAAGTCTGACTGCTTCATTACTAAACAATCTACCCAAGAGTTTAAACATGCAATGAAAATTGACAGACAGTTTGATCTTCCTCATTTTTCTCCTACTTGAATTTCTGATCAAAACCAACAAACTAAAATTAACTAACATTTATTTTTATTCCTTTCTCCATGGAGAAGGCTGGAAATAAAGTCCCCAAAAATAGAAAAAATAAGGTTTATGGATGACTCCCCCGAAAATGGAGAGAGAATAAAATTAAGAAAAATAAGGTCTTCAGCTTTGATCTTCCTCATTTTACCCTTTCTACATAACAAGCTGTCCCAGAAACCACAGTGTCCTGGAACACCCATCTTCACTCTGATTGGTCTCTATAGTTAAGAGTTCATCATACAGACAGAAATTCCAGATGTTTTGCCTGAATTTTCCTCATTGACCATAAAGTATCACTAAGACAAAAAGCACATTCATTATCTATAAATAACAAAATCGCAGTATGCCTGGGCACAGCACAAGACATGGTCCACTGACAAGTCTTGGCTTACATGCTTTCTATTTTGAGATGAGGGAGGGCTTAAATATATTTTAGATGTAAAATATTCAAGCCAGTATTGTCAATGACTTTCCTGACAGCTGATTTTTGATATCACTATGGTGAGCACATCTTCAGACAATACAAGATTGCTGATGAATACTTTGAATCATTTGCATAGACTGTCATGTAAATTTTCCTTATTTTTTAAATGCTACTATATCATCTCAATGACATTAATCACCTCCCTGGTTTCTTAGATGTGACTATAGGGAGTGCACACCTGCAGAAGTCTGACCACTTCCAGAGGCAGCCTTTCTGCTACCTCATATTATCTGTGATTGTCTGCACCTCTGTAAACATGGCACAGTATTTTATGGGACTGCAGTGCTTTCATTTATACTGACAACAGATGCTACGTACATCTAGAGCTGGGTGTCTTTCAGGAAACCTGAGAGTCTACAGTAAAGTAGGTTAACTCGGAGCTGCTTTTTTTAACTAGTAAAACAGCGACACTCAGCAGCCTCATGCCTCAGGCACACATCACGTATATACACATGGGTTTAAATTCCAGTTTGCCAAATTCAGAGCAGAGATCTGAACTGGGATTCTCCACATCTGCTGTGAATGCCTTAGCTATTTGCTTGTTCAGGAAAATGGGCATTATCA
Organism: Zapornia atra; assembly: GCA_013400835.1. NCBI lineage: Eukaryota > Metazoa > Chordata > Aves > Gruiformes > Rallidae > Zapornia > Zapornia atra. Next base: position 296,023 of record VZTU01019833.1, on the reverse strand, counting down.
CCTTCCAGTTTCAACCAGGTAAACAGATGCTTGACATGAGATAACTTCCCCCCCAAAAAAGGGCTGCATAAAAACTGACAGATGGCAGTTCTTGACCTGTACCACTTATGTCAGCTCTGCATTAATTTTGCTGACTTTTTAATACGTAAGAAAATTATGAATAAAGGCCCTATATTACTAATTATATTTATACAAAAACATTTTCTGATAGTATTATGATTTCATAATATGTAGAATGCAAATAATTTGAAGTACTTAACCTCTCGCTTTTTTTTTTAAAAGGAATCTATGATTATACATCTGGGAGTATGTTAATATATAAGCAATATATTAAGTTTCTTTCTAGTTAGTTTTTCTTTTCAGTAGGTAACTGGAATCTCCTTGGAGATAAAGTTCTGTGAATCTGTGAACTGGAATCACCTTGGAGATAACAATACCTGAAAAGTTCTATCAGCCAAGTAGAGAAAGAGATGCAGAGGAAAAAAAAGATGGTTGTAAACAAAGGAGCACTAGGTAGCCTTTGATCTAGATACTAAAAATCTTCATTAACTATGTTCCACTATATGGAAGTGCATATAAAATTATATTTTAATTAGCCATAATTTAATTATTCCTTAGACAGCAATCTTAGGTAGGCAGGCTACGTCAGAAGCACATTTTTATGGTTGTGACATAAACCCTGGAAGTGCTAACACAACCTTAGCACTTCAAGTGCAAAGGGTATAATCAAATTTAAAAACAACTGTATATCATCTTTTATTTATATTGTAACAAGCTGGCAGTACAACAGGGAAATAGAAGAAAACATGCAAGCAAAATAAATCAGGATTAACTGATGTTCATCACATGTATTTAGTAAGTTTTAAGAATAAAATTCTGATCTTAATGATTCTATGAATCTATTTTTCTCAGAGTTGTATTTTTTTATAAATGCTGCTGCTGATGATGATGAAGTAGTCTAGCAAGCTGGATTGCAATGTACATTTTCTTTCTACATTCCTCTCCTCTCTTAGTTCTAGAACTGAACCTATCAACAAGCTGCAAAACCCAGACTGAAGAGAGTGACATTTCATTCTGTGAGATAGTAGAGACAAAAATGTGTCCTCTGCTTCACTTGCATGCGTCAAAATAGTATATCCTAAGTTTTGAGTTTCAGGCTTTTCTGGGGTTACATCCACATTTGAAAATTGCAGGGTTTTTTCTGAGGGTTAGATGATTTGACACACCAGCTCCCACCCCACTGTACCCATACACATCTTTTCTTTGGGTTATTGTGATTACAGTGCACTAGAGTGGTTTAAAAAAGATGCTGAACACCATGGTCATACATTATACTGCTCTGCTGTGTACTGCATGTATTGCAGGATTTATCACATCATGCACTGTCAGATCCCTATCAGAAAACCACACAATTTCAGACCAGGAGTGAAACTAAATAGTTCCTATAACTTCTCTTGTTTCATCATATTTATTCTTTTTTTTTTTAATGAAGACGTGGCTCTTCAAACACTGAGTGGGACTGAGAGTAGTCCTATGGTCCATTCAGACAAAAACAGAGGATGATTCAGGACCAGCCACAGTGAAGAGCAGTAAAACTGCTATGATTTGGCCATCACTATTGCATTATTAGTGGGTAACTGTGGCAACGTGTTCGCAGCTAATCATTCACTTACCTTGAAACGAAGGTGTTTGCAGCTACTGAGTGAGTGCCTTTTCTCTAACTTACACGCCTGGGCAAAACATAAGAGGTTCTGTTGGTTTGTGGTCACTGAGTCCCCACAATGTACCAAGGCAAGTAATGGGATACATGGAACCATCGTTCTTCCACTCCAGGTGTCAGTACTCAGTAACAGAAAGGAAATGTTTGGACTGGTGTTTTGGTTTCTAATCTTTCTATGTATTCTATTGGTCTCTGGCAGGTGACTTTTAGGTTTTGAGATCATGTACTTCATTTGTTCATTGGCTGAACTTCTACAGTTGATTGACTCTTCTTAACTTTTTGAAGTTATTAAGTTGCTACTATAGAAAAGGTGGTTTTATAACAAATATCCCATGCAAACCTGGAATTCATCATAGGATGGCAAAATTGTGTCATGCTTTTGCTGGACCAAAGACCAACTTTTTAAGTGACGCACCTTCACTCTTTGATTTACTGGAACTAGACTTTGGATGGAAGGTTACTCAAAGATGACAGAGCCCAGGAAGTTTTTCAGAGTATTATTTGCTTTCTAAGAGATAAAGCAAAAGAAGTTACAAACTAAGGAATGCATAAGTTTTTCAGAATTTGTGTAAAAACCCATACATCCCTATACGTCAGTGATTACACTACTGGGCAGAAGCAATNCAGTTTTGAAGCCAAACATGTCACTTACCCATACTGCTCAACTACTGGAAAGCTTTCAGGATTAGCTCTGAACAACCCACACAGTACTACTAGCAACAAAGCTGCTTCTTATAGCTGACTCAAGGATGTTCTTTATGTGAAGACAGGTCCTGGAACTTCATGCCTAAGCCTGGCAGCTTGCTTATGCCATCGATCTGTGCAGTGATGTCAGATGATTGCTGTCAATCAAACAAGGTAGTTTGGACTTTGTCCTAGAAAAGCCCCAACATCCTCACTAGGGCAAGGTTTGACAGGGTTTGTGAACAGATGAAATTCAGATTGCCAAAGAAGGAAATATGACTGTTTCCAGATTTTAACAGGATCTTGGATCACACTGAGCTCTTAGGAATTGACCAGACATCCAAGCTATATCCCTTTGCTTAACGGGCTTCAAGAATACTTAAGCTACAAATAGAAAGCTGGCAACTTCAATAACATATGGTAGAAGGTAGACAGCCTGTGGAAGGGAGGGACGGGACCCTAAAGAATTGGCATTTTCTATCTCTCAAATGCAAAGGGCTGTAGACAGCTGTAGGTTGGTACTTAAATGGAAAGGTGTTATGATCTCATGAAAAGTTTAGAGTAGAGGACACAGAAGTAAATGTATAGGCTGACATGAGTACCCATAATATATTATGGTAGCTGGAGGACTTGGAGGCTGTGTAAAATTTATGAATTTTCTTCCTTTTTTTAAAATAGTGTTGTTACTTATGTTAAGCAAAAGGTAATTTAATGCTGAAATCAGCAGCATGAAGCACTGCAAGATGAAAAATATTTTTTACCTTAATATCCAGTCCTACAGATCTTATGCAAGTGAAAATCTATCCCTAGAAGCTAAAAGTGTATTTTTCTTCAAGTTAATAAATTTATGCTCCCTGTAATATGAATTTAACCGACATTAAGCACATCTATTAAATTTCAACGTCTTAACTTGATTTATCAGAAATACTTAAGCTACTTGTAATTCTGTGTGAGACTCTTACTTCCTGATTTTCAGAGTAGCTTTCTGACGAGGAATCTTGCATCTGCAAAGAGCTCTACTAAGTTTTAGAGGACTCCACACAAGTGCAGAGATCTGGCTGTGGACAGGTGCTTGCAAGAATGAGCCTAGATTGTTACTGAACCCCTGATCTTAAAATTTAAAACACTTTCTTTTTACTTATCCACAAAGGATAATTTTGCCATCTGCATCCCACTGCATTTATATGCAATGATGTGCCCATACTTTCTAAATTACAAGACCAAATCTGAATGAAAGCATTTTTATTACAAATCAAGCTAATTTAATTTGTCAAGGTACTCTGTGGTGTAGAAAGAACTAATTGCATTGATGGACAGGAGATTTTGTACAAGTCAATACAAGAGCACTGGAGTTGAAGAAATGAAAAGATTTCTTGGTTCATCAAATCCAATTTCCTGCTGTCACAGGTGGTCATGTGTTTCATATACTACATCCATTACAGTTCTGGAAAAATGAACATACAGCTTTCCTAACTGAACCACATCAAGCTTTACAAGTTTTGCTACTACTTCAGATTTTCAGTCCCCCTTTCATCTATCTTGTGATCCATATTGAAAACTGAAGCAAAATATTCAAATACATTTTGAACCATACATTATTTATCCTCCATTTCTCCTTCATCTTCAGTGCACAGGGATCTCACTTACTGTTCTTGTAAATTTACATGGCTGAAGAACGTTTGCTATATATTTTTTAAGACTGATAACGTTCGACTTTTGGCAAATCTTGTTTCACCACTACACTTCCCATTACTGAGGTTTAGCTTTCGTTGCTGACCACTCTTTAATTAATTAATTCTCATAATTTCTTTAAGTTCATTCGTAAAACTTAAATATTAACTTCTATTAATCCTTTCATTAATCTAAATGTAATTTATATGTGATCACTTAAAAGAAGCTTGTTTTTATGACCAACTGTTCTTTAGTGCAATTACCGCTCACCAAAACCAAATGTAAATAAATTCTAAAATAGAATCTAATCATTCTCAGTCTTAATTGTATTCCAAGCTTGTTCATTTCTCCTTAAATCAAGCTGTGGTCCCACCAAACTATAAGCCAGTTTAATTCCTAGAACCTTTGGTCTTTCAAGCCTCCATCTGCTCAAGCTGTGGATTCTTTGCTTCTCCCTTGTGCTAGTTCCAGAGCTCTTCAAACCTTTAACAGAACCACTCCAGAAAAATTAATGAAAAATAAACAGCTCCACCCTCAAAAAATATTATTTAGAGCCAATGGAGGAAAATTCAAGTCCTTTGTAGACTTAGATCAAAATTCTCAGTGAAATCATAGGCTTAAGAAATTATAATATAGCTAGCTTCAGTGTCTTACTCTAAAAGAAAGAGCAATGTTAGTAGGTAGGTGGATGCTTATGCTTCCTTGAGTACACAGGCCTCAGAAACCAACGACCTCAAGGCAAGAACTTGATGACTAAAAAGCAGTTTTTAAAATTAAATATTGCAACAAGTCCCTTACATGTTAAGCATGTGTCACAGTCACAGAATGTCACAAACCAGGCCTGGTCAACTACCAAACTAAAAATGGGATTTTTTTTTTTTTTTACAAGATGGAAACAAAATAAAACTAAGGTTTCTCTAACTGAAACTGCTAACACTCTAACAGACATAAAGAGTCTGCAAGTTCAGGCTGTGAGTTGAAATGTTAATACTACGCCGCTGACTTAAAAGCTCCTAAGGTTAATGACCCAAGAGATAAGGTACACAGAAGATGAACCATAGTTGGCATCCAAACCCATGGGGAAAGCATCCAACTGCAGACCAACTGATCTCAAGGAGACCAACTCAAAATGGTTCATGGGACTCTATTTAGATTCAACTTGAAACTGATCTGTAGTCACATATGGTCACATAGCCTTTCCATTGTCCAAAGGCCTCAGTTTGACCACCTTTCAACGAAAATGACTGCTGCTGTGTGGAGACTGTTCAAACTGTGGCAGGAAGGTGTTGTCAGGCCTTTGATAGGTTTTCATGAGATTTGTTGGGATGGGTGCATCTGCTACTGCGTGTTAACAATATCCATAGAATCACAGAACTGCTGAGGCTGGACGGCACCTCTGGACACTATCTAGTCCAAGCCTCTAGCCAAAGCAGGGATCAGCCAAGTCCACAGTATCTCTCTGGGCAAACACTTCCAGTGGTTTACCATTACCAAGGAGAAAAAAA
>VZTU01019833.1:183517-284082 GCA_013400835.1 Zapornia atra | reverse complement strand
GGCACTGCGCGCTGGGAGAGCCGCGGCGGGCGCAGGCGGCCGCTGACCGGGCCGGCGCGGCCCCAGCCGCTGGGCGCCTGTTCGCGGTCTGCTTGGGGGGAGCCGCATCACTGCTCGGTTTTAAGTTTTTTACTGGATTTAAGTTAGCCCAGTTGTGGGGGAGGGAGGTGTGGTGGCAGTCCCCTTCAGCAGAACGTAGGTTTGATCTTAAACCAGCTGTGCTTCACCATGTAGTGTGGGTTTTTTTCGCTTCAGAAGATGTTTTAAAAATACATAGAGAATGGGGGGGTGGATGAGATCTATTAGCCTTGAGAAGCCGTGATGCTTTATGGTAACTTAGATGTAATTACAGGTGAAGGTTACCTTTTGGGTGAAATTCCCTCATCGCAAGCGTCTAATGTTTTCCCTAGGGAGACCTGGGGAGGAAATCCAGCATGCAGTGGTTTGGCTCAGTGCTCAGATCCTTCTCACTGTTGTGTGTGGTGTGTTTCATAAATCAGCAGCTAGATTCTCACTTGTCAGTTTTGTAGTTAATACTACAAGAGGTGTCTTAAGTTTCTTCACACACTTACTGTAACTATTTTTTGTGTAATTGTGTCTGGAAAGCAATGAACATTAGCTTATCTCAAGGGTCTGGGGATATACTGATAATAATGATGTGAAAGAATCCTTCAGTGTCTAGTTTGGAAACACATTGGATTTTCATTTCTGAAGTGGCTTCTTTTGGATCAGAGTCAACTGTATGGGTGTGGAAATTTGAGATACATTTGTAAAACCTTTGGAGACCTCCAATGTTGGAAGTAGAGCGGTCGCCCCATGCAACTTTGTGTGCTCATTAAGAAAAACTTTACAACTGCAGGGACAGTAATGTGCTTGAATCCTCTCTGTTGTAATTTTAATCCATTTCTAGTCACAACTACAAATGTTTTGGGGAACAGTTTATTTCCATTTTCTTTAAACCTGGTTCTTATGGTTGGTTTTGTTTGGAGGGTTTTTTTCTGTTCTTTCTAATCAGGCTTCCTCTTTTTTAACTTAAACATTCCCAGTTCCTTTAATCTTTTCCTGTATATTATGCATTTAAGCTCGGATCATTCTTGATCCTCTTCTCTGGACTCATTCCATTTAGTTCATATATTTGACTCAATTTGAAGGGCAGTACTCAAAACTGGATATCGAGTACTGCAGCTGAACTGTGAAGAGTAGTGAGTTGTCTGGAAGATTTATGTGCTGTCAAAGCTTTACTTCTGTTTACGTATCCTGTTACAGGTGGCATGCTTGCTCTTGTCATATTTACCTTCTGGTCCAGTTTAGACTCCAGGTCTTTTCTACACAATTATAGCCTAGCAAGTTGCTTATTCAACCCTGCCAGTTGATCATTCCTGCCTATGTAGAAAATCTTACGTTTCTTCATATTAAAGTTCCCTTCCCGCTTTGGGTTGGTTTTTTGGTGTTTAGTTTGGGGGTTTTTGGTTGGTTGGTTAGGGTTGTGGGTTTTTTTGGAAAAAACAAAGCCTTCTCCAATTAGTAGAGACTGGATTAGAATTCAGAATTTTCTTCCATCATCTCTTAATTTTGTTGCAGTTTGCTGCCATCTGCAATATTAATAAACATAATTTTTAATTATTTAATAATACTAAAGAGGGTCCTTTATGGACCTTCAATGGCCGATGTTATTTTCTGACTGTTTTTCTGCATGACCTTGCAACCAAGATGAAAAGCAGTGTCATGATACTACTACTGCACATAAGCCACAAACTAAAGCCTTATCACATAGGGAAGTGTGTTTTCTGAGTCTAATTTGGACAGGCCTCTGTATTTCCAAGACTGGCTGGAGACAGTATTCCAAGCCTGTCTTCTGCCCTTTGAGCTTTTGCAGCAGCGTGTTTATTCCATAGATGTGCAAGGCACAGAGCACCCTAAAATAGATGTGCAGAGGTCTGTCCTTAGTAAATAGGATTTGAAAATATACTTGGTCCACAGAGTAATACCCATCTTAGCTCCTTTCTCCTTCCCCTGCATCCCCTAAATTTACCTCAGCTGAGCTTTTAGCCTTTCACAAGCAAGAAGACCACAGCAAGAAGCTCTACTCTGCATTTGACACCTTGTACTACAGAGCATTTTCCCCATTCACTAGATAGAATCTTTAAAAAAATTATTAGCTAAATACAAAATCCCTTGTGTAATATGCCACAACTGTCTTGGACTTTTTTTCTTTGCATGTCACTATAGTGTTTGAGCACTTTCCTGATGTGTAAATTAGATCTGTATGACAGAATGCTCACTAAAATTCATCAGTCTTTACAGTTCTTTCTCAGGAGGTTTTCCTTCCCTGCTAATGGTGGCTGCCTTAAGCTGCACCGAAACTTCCAGCATAGCAGAGAGTCTTTTCTCAGCGTTCTTGTCTGTAGCTTCACGGTAGCACAGACTAGAAAGCATTTGGTGTCATGCGCTTATCTAAACTCCCTGCCTTCACATGATGTGGTGACAAGGGGGAGGAAGAGGGGAGGGGGGGTCTCCTAAGAGTCTTGTGTTTTCTTGTATCTTCAAAAAAAAGACTGAAACTGAGGAGTTTTAAAAATTCTACAGGAAAAGAGAATAGGAAAAGAAAAGTTGACTTTCTCAACTGCTTCATAGCATTGTTAAGTCCTAACCTGAACCATTTCAGGGAGATTAAGTAACTCCTCTGTGTACTGGCAACTGACATCCAAGCTTTATGAAATAAGGCCCAGAATTATACAAGAACATATTTATTAGAGGTGGAATAATCCTACCAGATGACCAGGTTTCTTTCCATTAAGCCTAAGAAAAATCTTGATTTACCAGCTATTTTCGGTCTTTTGTGCATGTGTCTCGAATCTCATTGTAAATTGCCTTAAATTGCAGTAGGCTTTTATTCTTTGCAATGACTTTGGACTTTTCAGGTATTTCTGAATTTTTCAAAACTAGGGATGTTAACTCTTTGTAAAGAGGCAGGACTTCTGGAGACACCAAATAAATTCATTTTTATTCTGCTGGTATGTACAAAGAAAATACAACTTGTGAGCTGTAGTATCAAAATACTTCACATTATAGTTAGTAGATATGTATCGTGTATCTCAAAGCTATTACAAGTCCTGATTATTATGCTGCTGCTTTAAAATATGCTCCCTCCATCCCTTTTTTAATAAGGACATTTAGGTAATAGCATAGAGATATTTTTATTCTGGTTTTTGTACTATTCTTGTGGATTGGAATACTTAATCTGAGATGCTGCAGTATAGGAAGGATGTGACCAACTGAAATTAGCCCAGAGACAATTTAAAAGACCAAGGAAGACTGTTCAGCTCTTTTTATTTATTTTTTTTTAAGTGGACCTAAAAGCAGTATTTGGAAAAAAACCCCAGAATTTCGTAGTTAAAAAAAAAAAAAAAGGAAAAGAGAATTAGAAGACATAAAGTTACAACTGAGAACACTTTTTTAGTTATTTTCCAGGGGAAAGGACAATTAAAGTAACTTTGTAGTAAAGAGGAGCTCAGCTGAGTGCAGGAAAATCTTTTGTGAGAAGGTGACGCGTGGGACCTGGGACCCTGCTTAAGGAACCTCCTTCAGGGGATGTTAGACCAACTTTGGAGGCTGTCTAGACATGAGTTGGCTTTCAGAGTTGGCTTGGACTAACTGGTTGCTTGAGGTCCTTTTGAGCTGATTCTGTGTATATTTTAATAAGTTTTCATGCACTCAAGTACTTGCAAAGTTACTGCTTCTTGTTGGCAAATCGTTATGCCTTAGCTGAGACACAACTGCTTGCCCAACTTTTTGTTTGTTGAAAATTCAAGCAAAATCAAACCGCTGTGATTTTGGTTTAGACTAAAATATTTGTTATGAAGAATTACGATAACAACCTCTATGATGACTTCAGAGTATACATGTCTAGGTGCCACAACTTGGATATTCTGTCTGTGGTGAGATAGTGGACATAGCCTGTGTGCATCCTTGTTTTAGAGGTTATAGTCATTCTGGTTATAGTTTATGGCTAGTTTTCTCACTGACTGGTTCTGCTGTTTGCCATTTTGAGATAAAGCAAAAATGATTACACTACTGTTTCTTCTGGATATAGTTGATAAGATGCAGAAATGTGAATAGTATCTTTGTACTTAGTTTCAATGCATTGCTAATGTTTATTTCTCACTGCTTTCATTTGATTTTTATTATGGAAGCCCAAGAATCCCTAGTACTCCTCTCTTTATCTCGCATTCATAAATATTATATCTGGGAGTTGGAATTACAGCTGTAGGAGGTAACATGTAGGGCTAAACAATATCTGCACAGATGACTTAAACTTGTTTTTTCTGGAAAGTAGTCTAGTTTTTTCCTGCATCATGTAGTATACTCTGTTTTGAGGGAAGCATCTTAAGCTAAGTGAGAAGTATTCTAATCTAGATGTTCTTGGTCTCTTATGTAGAAAATGAGACAAACGTAGGCAATTATGTATTAATATAGGCTAAAATAATACTTTCTCTCTTATTTTAGGGACCCGTGCCATTTAAGAATCTCTCCCTCCTAAGAACATTTGCTGCTTCTACAGCCTTTCATCTTAGTGTGTAATTGATGATTTCACTTGAATTACCTATCTGAAGAAACAGTAATCAAGGTGTAATTGCTTTTTAAAATGCTAAAAGTTCAGCAGTGTGTAACAGCGGACAGGATACCCAAGAAAAAGCCATATGTTTGTGACATTTGCTATAAACAGTTTGAAACTCCATCAAAATTAGCTAGGCATTACCTGATACATACTGGTCAGAAACCATTTGAATGTCATGTATGCCATAAAACATTTAGGCAGCTAGTCCACCTGGAGAGGCATCAGTTAACCCATAATCTGCCTTTTAAATGTATTGTTTGTCAAAGAAACTTCAAAAATTTAATCACTTTCTTAAAGCATCAGCAGCTTCATAATGAGAATTATAAGAATGATACCAAGCAAACAGAAAACTCTGTGACTTTTGAGCAAGACAAGGTCACTTACGGCGTATTTCGATGTTCTATGTGCTGGAAATCTTTCACAACTGAAGAGCGGTGGATGCTGCATCAGTGCCTGAAGGCAGATCATCTTCATGGTGCCAGAAGGAGAAAGAAAACTCATGTTTGTGAGTCATGTAACAAGACATTTCCATCAAGATCGAAGCTAGAAAGACACTTCCTTATTCACACTGGCCAGAAGCCTTTTAAGTGTTCTTTGTGTGGTAAATCTTTCAGACAGTCAACACACTTGAAAATCCATCAGCTCACACACACAGAAGAAAGGCCTTTTCGGTGCTGCTTTTGTCAGAAGGGGTTTAAAATACAGAGCAAACTCATGAAGCACAAACAGCTCCATGCCAGAAATAAGACTTTTCACAATATTTTATACAAAGCAAAGACGTTTAAACATCCCAGGTCACAGAACCTGTTGGAAGGAAGGAAGGACAGGTTTGAGAATGCCGAGGCTTACAAGTCACAGGAGAATGACCCACACGATGTTCACTCGATTTATATCGTACCCTTTCAGTGCCCAGGATGTGAGAAGTGTTTTGAAACAGAGCAGGTTCTAAATTTGCACAAATGTTGTCCAAAAGATGGAAAAAGTTCAAATAATGGTATGACAGTATGCAGCCACAGCATCAGCATGAAAAACAAGATCCTGATGAAGCTGAAGCATACTGGAGGAAAGGCAACAGATTTTTCTTTGGCTGACAGAAAAAAGAAAAAATCGGGTCACTTTAAAAGTCCTGACCTGGTTGCAGCTAGAGATCAGCGTTCTGATCAGCATGCTTCCACTAAATCTTTCAAGGATTGCCACAGTAAGCTTGACGTGCACAAGGCACATAGTAATCGGATGAAAAGAACACTTGCTCTGCCATTACCTTGGCAAGAGCACCTGCAAACTCCTGGCTTCGGAATGGATTTAAAAGGTATGCTTACTGGCGAAAGCACCTTAAACACGGATGATTCACTGCATAATAAAGACGACTCTTTTTATGGTTCATCAGATGATGGTTCCTTTGATAATCCAGCAGTACTTCACTGTGCTTTTTCAGCTTCTGCTAAAAAAATACATAACAGACAGAAAGTGTGTAAATGTGACAGATGTGAAAAAATCTTTCCGTCTTCATCCAAACTTCAAAGACACTATCTTATACACACGGGACAGAAGCCCTTTGGCTGTAATGTTTGTGGGAAGACATTTAGACAGTCAGCTCACTTAAAAAGACATCAGCTCACCCATACTGAAGAGAGACCCTGTAAAAGCCCCGTTTGCCAGGTAGAATTTGAAAACCTGAACAAACTTTTCAATCATCAGGGAGATCACATTGAATTTAAGTCTTCTCAGCCTGTGGGTTATTCAGGTTATTCTCAGACACCTTCACAGGCATCTGGCTTTCAAGAATTGGAGCTGATTCAGTCAAACCAAGCAGCTGAAATCAAAGTTGAAATTGAGTCAGGGGACTTTGTTCTCAGCACCAGCAGTAGAACCGCGCAGCCGTATTTGTGTAGTAAATTGTTGGAAACAGAGCAGAGCTGTTACAGCTGTTGGCATGATTTTTCTGACAGCACTGGAAAAAGTAAAGTTAACAAATTGTATCAATGCAGTATCTGCTTTAAAACTTTTAAATCACCTTCTAAGCTTGAAAGACATTACATAATGCATGCTGGACAGAAGCCATTTGAATGTTTAGTTTGTGGCAAGAATTTCAGACAGGCCCCACATTTGAAAAGACATCACCTTATTCACTTTAAAGAGAGCTTAAAGCTGAGTTCCACTGAGCAACAACCGGAGAATATGTTGTCTTTATCAAAACTGGATAATGCCCTATGAAATGATATATAAAAAATTCTGGTTGCATAATTATTTAAAAGGCTGATAATTAACTGAAGAGGAAGATCTTTTTCTGCTATGGAGATGGCCTGCTGAAGAGTTAATTTACTGTCTTGAAATTGATATAACTTGTGATGAATGTGAGAAGGTGTTTAAAACAAAACCCATACAACAAAAAAGCTGCTTTGCATTTCTTTTCATAAATTAATTTATGAATACACATTCTTACTGTATTAATAGTGTTGCAACAATCCGCAGTGGTCTGTGGATCAGGTATTTTAAAGTTACACCTTTTCCTGTACAGTGTTTTATGACATTATGCTGTCCAATGCTATCAGAAAAGTAACGATACAAAGGTAACTCAAACTATAGGAAAAAAAGGTTCTTTTACTTTCTTCTGGCTCCCTATACGTTTTAAAAAAAGGATACTTGCTGTATGTATTTCATACTTTAAAAAACCCAAATGGCTCTTCTCAGATAAAAGATGCAAAAAAGTAGAAAGTAGGAAAGAAAAAGTAATTAATGTTGATGTAGCATTATGGAACAGTTAATTTTTTTCCATTAATTGCTTTGTAATGTGCTTGGAGATCTATATAGGAGGAATTGGACCTTTTCCATATTTATGATAAAATGTTAAGTAGGCAATGCTAAAATAGCAGGGTTTATAATCAATTAAGCCATTTTACCACTTCATTCCTCCACTTCTATATATATCCCTTGCCTTTCCTAGATTTTTTTGCCAACTCATACAATACTAAACTATTTTTCTGATAGCAATGTGACAGTAACTCAGACGAGCAGTTTTTTAGGGAAGTCATGTTCTCATTACACTAAATATAAGAGACTGAAAATTACTTTTAGCTCAAATTCAATCATACTGATCTTGTATTAATAGAATCTGTAGTTATATTTTCTAGTAAGTCAAGCTTAGCCCATTATTCCTATGGGCTTGGCAAAAGGTTTGTGTGGTGGAGCTTTATTAATTATGAACAAGAATGAAGTTTGGTTTTGTTTGTTCCTCTTCCCTCCATAAAACCCAACCCCCTACCTTTTAGGATATTTTCCTTTGTTATGCAACTTCTGAATATTTGAACCCTGAAGTTTTTAGTCCTATTTCTAAATTAACATATCTGTAAGATACGTGGCATTCTTTTCACTATTTAAATACATCCATATTTATTAACTAAAATGTTCTTTATTTTTAAAAAAAACCCTTTTGAAGTGATATATCTAGGTTTTGCTGTGGCATGAGCTTTGTAGTATTTGGTATAAATAAAGTGTGCAGGGAAGTTTTATTTATTTTTGTATGTGTTATTCTTTCCCATTTTCAGAGAGAATAAAATTAGGAAAGATACCCAGAAACAGTCTGTAGTTACTATGATTTTTCTATGACAGATAAATGCAGTATGTTAATAACAACTACGGTTATATATTGAGAGTTTTTTCTCCCTATGTGAATTGTTTCATATTGAAAGACAGAATACTGTATAAAATGTTCTGGAAGTGTATTGTAGAGCTCCTTTAAAGTACTTGTAATAAACTATTTTATTTATATTCTACTTTTATTGTGTACTTTTTTGCAAACCAAAGTTTTCAAACAATGTAACATTCAATATACAGAAAAGTTTTAAGACTACTTGCCAAAATAACTAACTTTGCATGTTAGAGCAATATGTTTTGATTCACATATTTTTTGTTAAAGAAATAAAATATGTTTAAAGATAATAATATTTTTCTTAAGGAGTCACAGCATTGAAGAAATGCAGTGTTGGAAAGTAATGTTTCAAGAAATAAACTTGGTATGTTTTGAAAATATCAAGTTGAGTAAAACGAGGGGCAAAGTAATACAGAAAGCTGCTTTTCAGGGATGAAGAGACATGGGAATGGTTACTGTCTGATTGCTTTGGAAACTAATGTAATCTTTGGACTTTGTGGGATTTCAGAAGGGCAGTAAGGGCCACTTTGTTCATCTGGCTCTACTCATTTAGAAAAAAGTTTTGTGTGAGGATAAATTCATTATTTTAGGGGGATTATATTAGCTAGAAAGGGGTAAAGCAGTTTCTAAGAGGAGAGAAAAAAAAATCCAAGGTTGAACTCCTTTCTCTTTTGAAGCTAACAGTAAAATTCTCCAAGTACTTTTGAGGATTTGAGCTAGCATGGTTTTCCCAGTGTTAACAGTAACCCTCTGTGGTGTTCATTAGTATGTTAGTCATTTTTCGCAACACTCCCAGGCAAGTTGAAGCCATCAATCTTTGAAGCATCTTTGGTGGGGGAGACATTGCCTGTGGTTTTGTTAGAGTGAGCTGATGGCTAAGAGTAATAATTTCACAGTACTGAAGCAGTGGATTTTTAAAGACTGTAGCAAAGACTTAACCAAAGCATATTGTAAACAGGCAAACACTGGGTCTTCCTATGTTATTACTGAGCTTCTCCCAAGCAGAACTTCTCAAACTGCGCGGGTTCAACTTTGAGGTAGTCCTGTGTGGAATAAAAGAAGGGTCAAACATTTTAAAACAAGCAGAAGAAGGTGAACGTGATCTTTTTTTAAAAAAGACAAAGTATGCAATACTAAATTGACTGAAGTGCAGTACTAACTGATCACTTTGTCCATTTTCTATCTAGGGAATGTGGCTATGGCTAACTTTAAAATGTGGATGATTGATTGCTGTGCAATGTTTGCAGAAAGTCAAAACTTGCAAAATATATATAAGTATTCCTATTTATGTCTAGGGAAAAGGGAAAAAAAAGCTGTCATAAACCGCAGGAAAATTTTGTTGCTGCTTCTCACTGAGTGTTTGGTTTCTCTAACTTGTCTGATCTAGTCTCACTGTTACACCCAGGGCCAACAGGAAAAGTTAGAGAAGCAAATGGGAGACAGACACAAAAGAAAGTTAATTGAAGTTAATGAGACCTGAGGCTTCAAATTGAGATGCTGGATCTAATGTTTAGTGTTCCTGGCTGTCTACTAGTATAGATGTAAAACTCAGGAAGTCATAATCCTGCAACAGTAGCTCACTTGAGTAACACTTAGACAATGACTCTTAAATCAGTAAAGACCATGGATTTGGTCCTTCTAATGGCCCATTTAATAATGTGGAAAATGCCTAGATTGCCTAAATAACCAAAGGGGTTACGGTTCATATTCCTAGCACAAGGTTTTGTGACTTTTTAACTTAATAGCTAGTTTTATTGCCTGATTGCTATGGATGAGGTATGTCTGAAGGCAGTTATCATAAGGAAAATTCAAATTACAGAAGTGACTTTTCTATGCTTTCATATACCTTATTTTCTCCAGGTTGAGCAAATTAATTGTACTTCTTCACAGAATGACTAGTTCTGTCAAGCAGCTTTTAAACAGCATCTTTTATAGCATCTGTTCAAAAAGTGAATCTTCAGAGTCCATGCAAGTGAAGGAGAAATCAGCCTTATGCCAACAAAATAACTTACAAGTAGAACTGATCATTTTCTTGGACAAAAACTGCCATTCTAATGTGAAAGTGTTGTTACAGCTGCCCAGAGTTAGCAGAAGTCTCTGAATGCTGTTTAACTTGTGTACTCTGCCATTTCGGCTGTGGTATGCTAACGTGGGGCTTCATTCTGCTACATTCCTGACAGATGGATGTGCAGCTGAAACTTTTCCTCCTCCAGTGTCCCTGGTCCCAGGATGTCTGGATCTGTGAAACCCCACCTGTGATTTACAGAGAGTCATGGAGGTGGTTGTGGCATGTGTGCTGCCATGACATGACACGCAAAATGGTGCCTGAGGATGAGAGAAGCTGCCTGGCCTGTCATTCTCCACAGAAAAAGGTCTGGGTACATACAGTAGTAAGAGCAAATGGAAATGGTGGCCATCCAGCTTTGCCTGTGGCTCCTTCGCTATTTGTGCAACTGGAATGGGCCTTGCTGACATCATAATGGAGGGGAATGTAGAGAATTATGTGGCTGCTGCTATATAAAAAGTAAAATTCTATTACTAAGCTGAAGAAGCCAACTACATATTTCTACTGCTAATGCACTGCACTCAATTTGTGTTATCATCAAGGAAAACATGCTCCTGATATACAAATGTGCATTATTTTATTTGTGCAATTTTTTAAAGAGTATAATTTTTAATGTTTAGTGTGTGCTTGCAAAAGTAGTTTGCGAGTAGTTGTTTCTAAGAGGATTGTGAAGATACAGCTGAGCAGAGATATTCCCGCTAGTGTCAAAGCAGCCCTACTAAACTGAGTAGAAACCTAAGGCCTCTAGACACCTCAAGTGTCTCAGTCAATTTGAGGATAATTTTTAAGATTGAAACATCAATTTTTTTGACACTACAAGCAAGCTTGGATTAATATTTTGGCAACCTTGTTTGCCACAGTGCACTCCATCTTGTCTTTGATGCTTTGGGTCTTCATAATAGCAAGTACTTGGGTAGGGAGAATACCTTTGTAAGAATTCCCTCAGGCATCAAATAGTGTGTCTGATGCTAATGCAATCAACAGAGGAAAAATATCCATCTGCCAATAAGCTAAAATGATTTGTTGTGCAGTATTGTAGTTTCAATCATATTAGGAGGCTTTTTATTCAGTAAAAGAAACTACTAAAAGTTCATATATTCTTTTTCAGTATTACACTGTGTGAATTTTGCTGTTTTCAGTATGTATGCTGGTTTTTTGGCACTTTTATCTTTTAAAAATCCTTAAGTGCTAATGAAGATGGCTACAAAAAGTCGAGAAAATACAAAGAAAGGCAAGGATGAAAGCTTTAGGAGCTGGCTCTCAACATCTTATAACTATTCTCTTTCAATTAAGATTTGATATGCTTCTGTTTGCAATCTGTATGTTTTTCTATATTGTGAGAAAGGATATGGGATCGAGAATCTTCTTATACAATTATTCTACAAATAGACTCAACTTTCCGTAACACTTCTCAAGCTAGCATTAGCAGAAAGGAAATTACTTGCCTTAGAATCTTATTTCAGAGATGAAGGCCTCACGTTCCTCCATCAATGATTTTTTTTTGCCTCATAGAAGTTTTATCCCATAACAGCCTCTCAGAATTTCTAGCAAATACTTCTAGAGCTTTACTGGTCGTTGGTTTCTTATGATCATAGCGCTGTTCTGCTCCAGCTGGTAGGAACCTTGCTAAGTCTCTGAAGGGAATTCGAGTAGCCCAGAGCCTGCTTTAACTTGAGCTGTTACCCAAATGTGTGCCCATCAACAGAAAGCTAAGAATGACATAAACTCCCGTACTTCCCCACCTCCTTCACTAGAGGCACTGCTTGCTATTCTGGGATATAATAGCAGCTGGGTTGATGAATTAACCATATTTTTCTCTAGTCATGAGCTCAGAATTTCCATTGAAGTTACTGTAAGTTTTGCACTAAAATCAAGGGCAGTACATTGGCCAGAACGTGTGCTAAATAAATATTTATACACAAATCAGAATGCTACTGACGGCTTCTTTACACTTTAAAATTCTAAATATTTTAAGAAGCATCTGTTACTAAACTGAGGCATCATTTTTGAAAGTGCCCATATTTACTGAGTGGAAGTACACATATTTACGGAGTGAGTACCCATATTTAATGAGATGAACACAGTGACAAACTCTTGGACTAAAAGAATGCACATAAATAAAATAGTAAAAGCAATGTGACTTGATTGAATTAAAATTACCATGAACAGACTGAACATTTAGTTTATATGAATATTAACTACTGTGAAGGATAAACTATAATGAATAACTCTTATTATTGTGTCTAAACCTTTTATTTGTTGAAAGATTCCTCTGAGCTTTTTTGAGAAGCGCTTCCAAATTTTATTTACCCGAAAGCTGTTTACATCAATTCTGCTTCTATCTTTTCAACAGGTAAGAGACACAGGAGGTTTCTGGTCATCTTTATAAATAATGTACATACCATGCCATTTTCATACCATTCATCCCCCACACCTTTCAAAAACTTATTTAATGTAACTTTGCAAGTCACATTTCAAAATGCTGTATATTCATAGTAATTTTCTTTTGGTTAGAAGAAAAGCTGTTTGCACAAGTTTGTACATATACATGATGAGACTTGAATTTCTAATGTTTGGAACTTTGTTGCAGAGCTTTTCAAAGGGATGCCTCTCAAAAAACGTTTTGTTCCTGTGTAAAAGTCAACAACTAAGAGATAAAAGCCGATTTTAAAGGGATGCAGTCTCATAAGCTTTACAGCCCTGCTTCACAGAAAGCCTACTCAACATATGACTTATGTGGAGCTGGGATTCATCTGCCTTAAGTTGAAGTATCCAGTTAGGTACTTCCCCAAAGCTAAGCTTTATGCCTTCAGTTTAATCGAATTATTTATTAGATCAGAGATTAAATTCCTGTACGCCACTGAGATGCACCTCAGATATCCAGACCTCCACCCTGGGAAGCGCAGTTCTATTAAAAATCACCTGGCTCACCTCAGCATTTTTAAGCCTTGAAGCTGTGCACAAGGAAAGCACAATTCAGCCATCACCTGCTAGGACTTTGGTGTCTTTGACTTTCTGCATATGATGAACTTGCTGTCAGAACAATTACAGCTCACTTTGGAAAAAAGTATTGTAGGCTTCCCTTTGCCTCTGAGTTACCTACTACGTGGCCCAAGAAATGGTAAAGGTATTCAGCAAATATAGAAAAGAGTAAAAACTACCGTTGCAAGAAGTGCAGCTACTTTCAGTGATTTTTGGAAGGAAGAAGAGGCCCCTGCATCTCCATCAAGAAGGGATGAAGAGAAGATAGCTTCAGCTCCTGCTGCACTAGATGCTTCCTGACCCACTGAAACTGTATTTGGGAGAGTATAATTGAGATGAAATCAACGGTCAGCTTATTGATGACCTTGGCTCGTATAGTTTACAAGGAAGAGAAGAAAATAATATTTTTCCTGGCTACAATAATACAGAAGGGCAAGCATCCAAAACAAGAAGAGCTAATTAAGCAAGAAAGCAGCATTGAATATAAATTGACCAGGACTGTATGCAGCCTAGAAATGAAGTCTTGAAAACTGCATCTACTCAAATGTGTGACTTTTTAAATAATACATGTCTTCATGAATGAATTAACAGGTTTTTGAAGAGAAAGAATATTTGATTTTCTTGACGTGTTAAGTCAATGAGTACAGAAAGATGGAGAGCTTCACAGAAGGCTGTGGGGACGACAGGGTGCAGGGGTTTACTTTTCCCCTGACTACAAAGCAGTTTGGGGTGGAAAGTGACAGACGTGCCTCCGCTCTGGGGGAAACTGCATGTAGCATTCAAGAGACCAGTAGTAATAGACAGGTGTGAGCTGGGGTGTGAGTCACAGATGGGGACATGGGTACAACACTGGGCGTCATTATGCCTGGTCTCACCACAACTCCCCGTTAAAGGTTCAGCTGCTCTTGAGGCTTGAAAGCAATATATTTTGCCAATGCACTAATTTTTGCTTTTTCTATTAATTTGTAGTCCTATTGTCACAGCACTCTGTAACTTACCAATAGCCCTTATCAAGAATTATTGGAAACATTATTCATAGGGAGGAGATCTTTATTTGACATTGCCACTGAGGGATGTAATCACAATACCTAATGTTATGTTTTGTGCTGGAAACAGTGTTAATAATGCAGGGACCTTTCCTTCATTGCCAAGGAGTGCGTACACAGGGCCAAGGCCTCTTCTGCTTCTCACCCCACCAGTGAGTAGGCTGGGGGTGCACAAGGACTTGGTAGGGAACATGGGTGGGACAGCTGACCCCAACTGACTAAAGGGATATCCCATAACATATTACATGCTCAATATATAGAGCTGGGGAAAGAAGAAGGAACAGGGTGATGTTCAGAGTGGTGGTGTTTGTCATCTCAAGTCACTGTTACACACGATTGGAGCCCTGCTGTCTTGGAGATGGCAGAACACCTGCCTGCCCATGGGAAGTGGGGAATGGATTTGCTTGGTTTGCTTTGCTTGTGTGCACAGCTTTTGCTTTCCCTGTTAAACTGTCTTTATCTCAACCCATGAGTTTTCTCATTTTCAGCCTTTTCATTCTTTCCCCATTCCACTGGGGAGGGGAGTGAGCAAGTACCTGCATGGTGCTTAGCTGCTGGCCAGGGCAAAACTGTAACATGAACTTACATTCCTTTGTCCTTTTTCATCACTGATTTATAGCTTCAATAGTTATTTCCTCCCTGCTATTTTTCCATCTAGTCTACTTATGGGTAGAAAAAGTACTCTTTTCCTTCTTTGCCAAACTGATGAGCTGATACACTTCTAGTTGATGTGATACATGCGTATGTAAGCTATGTCAGTTTCTGAGGTAGTCAACCACAGAACAAGCTAAGCATGGCAGGTAATACTGCCTACAGTGTAACTTACCAGTTAAGATGCAGCAACATGCTAACATGGCTCAGCCAGCCGAGAGCTCAGGTAAATTTTACTCATATTTTCCACACCTGTCCATGGTTGCAAGTGTTGCATCCAGTTGTACCAAGTGATGGAGAAAGGGTAAATAAAAATACTGCTTTTCATGTCTGCAGATTTCGAAAAGGCTAAGCCAATCATAAATCTCTATGTCAATTAAATTGGAGCATCCTAATTTGTTGATTGTTACCACAAATTAAATGTCCAATGGGGTACACTGGTTTAAGTGTATTTAATTGCTTTGTGCTTGCACGTTTTCATCAAATAAGGATCTCTCTAAAGGCTCCAATCCCTCCACAAGACAGTACTCAATCCTTGTCCCATACAGAATTTGTTATTGCTACTTCTGTAACTTGATTTTACTAGTCTCTATACAGAAAGCTTAGATTTTCCAGATCTTCTAAAGGAAAGGCACGCAGTAGGCATATTTATTTGAATGTAGCCATTGTCTGATCCCATTGAAGATACTGTCATTACTTTTTCCATTCCCATTGTAAATTCTAATTCAACTTCAAAAAGAATATTTAGCTTAACCTCTGCTTGAAGAAATGAAATGGAGATCACCTTGGTATCAAAACAAAGGAGGTCATATTCAAACAGGCTTCAATGGTATCTGCTTGGAAGTTTAAAGTACTCAAGTGGCAGGTGCTGGATAATGAGCAGAGAAACAAAGCACTGTAACCTCTCCAGGGAGTCTGTTAATTTCCTGCTTAATTAATCTGTTTACCAAATAGAAGTTAATTGCCAAGTATTCTAATTTATTACCAAACTGCTGACTTCTGAGTGTAATTATTTTGCTCTTACCTTTGACTCTCCTCCACTTAAGTCCCGCGTTACAGGGCTGTATGCCACAGCGGGCACGCTGCTTTGCTTGCTGTTTGCTTGCTGTTAGTAAGAGTGGGACTTTTCCACCTTAAACGGGCAGAAACCTTTGCTTTGAAAAACTAAATAGGAGTCACCCCAAGTGTATTCCCAGAGCACAAAATAACTTGGTGCCTAATTGCCTCCCTCTTATCGCAGTCTTTTGGCTTTCACAGGTTCCTGTACCGCTCGTTCGTGTTCCCCGCAAAGACGGGAGCCTCTGGCAGGCAGCCCGCCACCGCGGCTGGCCCGGGGTCAGGCCTCGACAGCGACCGCCACAGTGCGGCGCGCAGCACAGCGCAAGGCCCGGGCCTCAGCTCTAGGCCCTGAGCGCCTCAGCTCTGGGCCCTGAGCGCCGCCGCTCCGCGCCTGCCGGTGGTAGTTCCCGGAAGGATGCGGCAGGTGGCGCAGCCGACTCGCCTCCCCGAGGCCACTCTAGCGGCCCTCGCCTCGGAAGCGCTCTCCTCTCCTCTGCTCCCTCCGCGAAGGTTACTTCCGCTCGGCCTCCTCACCGGCGCGCTGGGCCTGGCTCAGTCTGAGAGCGGCGGGGATAGAGCGGCGTGTGTCAGGCGGCTCGGGCCGGCATCGCTATGGCGGCGCCGGCGTCCTCGGCCCAGCCGAAGAAGATCGTGGCGCCCACCGTCTCGCAGATCAACGCGGAGTACGTGACCCAGGTAGGGCCGTCGGGGGAGAGGGCCGTAGGGTCTCCGGGCCGGCGGGACAGCCGCCGGAGACAGATGCTAGAAAGGCCGTTCCGCCGGGCTAGTCTTTGCGGCCCGTGGGTGTTGGGAAGAGGGTTTTCCTTCGTCGTGAATGAGGAGAGGTTTCCCGCCAGTGCTGCGTATGAAAGGGTTTATGCCCCCGGCCTTTCTAGGCTGGAGGGATTTACGAGAGCAGTACTGAGAATGAATCCTAGAGAAAGTTATAATACGCGAAAAGTTGCAGACAGTTTCTAGTAGCAGAGCGTATCAAGAGTTTTTATGCGAGCGATCGTTTGTGCTGGAAGTGCCACTCTCCTCCCTCTTCTACAGTGTAAAGAAGGTTGAATAAAGTTTGTTAGGAAGCTCTTGCCCCCACAGCACATGAGTTTTGGTGCAGTGATGGCTACAGCAAATAGTCTTAAAATATTAGGCCCTTAAGCGTAGCCTCTGGTTCTTTGTGAAATTCACATAATCGCTTGTAACCCGGGGTTAAGAAAATACATTGTTATATAGCAGTGTGTACATCTGAAACTTTTCATAGAAGGTTTAGGCATAAAGCCTTAAGTAGTTGACAGGTGTTGCTATTGGAGAGCATCATTTTGTTACTTGCAGTTACTATAAGCTGGAATTAAGGAAGATCAGTGAAATAAAGTTTGGGTATGGGATGTCTTATAGAGTTATTGTATCACCACAACTGAAAATGTACGTGTTTAACCTTTTTTTTAATCCTTATTTTTCCCCCATACAGTTAGCAAATAAATACTGGGCTCCACATGTGAAGAAAAAACTGCCTTTTGATTCAAAGGTAAATATTTGTGTTGGGGTGTAAAATAATCAGCATTAACCTTTTTCTGAAGTATCAGCTTCCAGGGTTACTTATTTTATACAGGAATATAGGACTCTGCTTGGAAAGTTAACAGTTCTTTAGTAGCCTGTAATTATAAAATGTTTGTTATGTATTTGTAGTTTATAAACATAGGCACTATTATGACGGTGTGCTATAGCAATGTACTTCTTTTGTGTGCTGTTTGTTCAGTTTATTTTGGCCAAGAACTTAGGAGAGTATTTTGGGCATTTCCTTTGAGGTTAAAGGAGGTTCGAGGAGGGCCTACTCTTAGAAATCAAAGAAGGGGGAAAGATGCAGATGTTACTGAGCTGTATACTATTTCTGAAAGCTTCTTCAGAGAGTTGTGCTGTTCTGGTGGATGCTTATATTTTGAATGTTTAAAATTTGGCCTGATGTGTTTGTTTTTGTGCTGGTTTTCTGTAGTGTGGGGTTCTAAGTGTTAGATTTCTTTCCCTTGTGGGCATTTGGCTAAATCTTGCTTTCCAGCCTTGCTTTAAAAAGCATCTCTCTAGTATTTGCGATACTTGTCTGTGATTGTTAGAACTCTCATATATAGAAGCAACCGAGTTGCATCTCTGTGTCATATGATGTCAAAGTGTGCCTGTTGCAGCAGATGGCGCAGATTCTTTCGTTCCTGTTGGGAGAAACTAGGTGGAAGTGTCTGGACTTGGTCAGATGTCAGTTAAAAGGCACAGTGACAACAGATGACTGAGTTGATGCAGACTCGTCTCTTAAAGACCGTTCTTTAAATTTGACAGTAAACCAAAGACCTAACAATTAAGAGGTCTGCAGATCTGTTTGACTTCTGTGGAAAAGTCTTGGTGAGGTGTAGGTTATGTCTTCAGAATGATTTGAATGAAGGTTCATTCTGTTCTCTATCATTGTGTACTTTCCCATGTTTTTCTCTGTGAGAATGTATGTCCGTGAAGCTTTTGGACTCTTCAGAGCTGAGACATACTTGTTGTGACATTTTCTAATCTAATAGCAATAAGCAGACAGTAACTAATTCAGAGAAACTTTGAGTGCATGGGATACCTTAATGCATCTTTATAATCACTTTATGAAGTCTATACAATTTTTAACCTTTTTTAAAAAGATATTCTTTCTCACAGGTTATTGAAGATGTATACACAAAAGAAATTGTCAGGTCAAAGTAAGTACACTATGCACTTGTGCTTAGAGACAGGCATTCCAACATTGTCTGAATGGTTTGTAATGTTTCATAGAATATTTTAAAATGAATTAATGTTGAAAGCTGATAAAAACAACTCAAGTGCATTTAAGGCCTTCAATCATTCTGGTATTTAGAAGTCTGAATGTGGCAAAAAGAATGAGCTCATAAACCTTAAATGCAGTGTTTGGACATAGTATTGATTGGTTCCTTGATCTGATAGTCTGTTGAGTTTTGTGGTGGTTATAGAAGGCCCTTCTTTTGTCAGTAAGGTATGTAAAGGGGAAAAAAATGTGTTGCTTCTATCTTATGAATCTTTCTCCATTTACTGTTACCAGATTTCTAACGGGCAAGTCCCATTTCAATGAATGGTAATATTAGGTGGGGGAGATAAAGAAGTCAAGATAAACTGCAGTCAACAACTCTGTGTACAGAAAAGGATTGTTAACTGTAGCTATTTGGAGCGCTTCAGAAGAAGTTTGAGTTCTGTAGAGAATTCTGTTTTATGATTTCTTTCTGAAAGTAATCTAAGATTTGCCATGCCGGATCAGATCAAACTTCCATTTCCAGTCACTAAGAAGGGATACCATTACCAACTGATCAAATGTGGAGAAGGCTCTCTCAGTTTCTAGCAGTTTATCTCTTCAAGGCTGTTGGAAGCTGTGTCTTCATATTTGAAAGATCTAGATGGATTTTTTTTAATGTGAATTTGATTGTTTAATGAACCTGCATGAACACGAGCTTCCACAGTGTTACAGCAGTTGCTTCTGAATTCAAGTAATTGTTCTTGGATGGGAGGAGGAGGAAGTAAATCCTAGATGTTTCTACAGGTTTTGTTAAACAAAAAAATGTCCTGGTTCCTGCCAGGCCGGAGTTAACCTCCTCAGGCAGCCAGCCCAGGTGAGGTGAGGCAGCCCAGGCTGTTTCCCACACTACCTGACATCACCCTCCCATAAAAGGTGCTGGTGGGGATGGGCACTCATCGGTATGCCTCCAGGGCAGTCTGAGTGCTGCCAGGGTGTTGCAGCTCTGTTGTCACTGTTGTTGTCAGGTGGTAAGGTACTCTTGTGTTATCACCAGGTGTGAGTGTAATTTGGGATGGGCTGTTACTGTTCCCCTTTCATGGTGATTTTCTCAGTAAAGTGCCCTTATCCCAAGCCACTGTTTCTCCTTCAGGAATGAGCAAGCTGTGTGTGGTGCTCAGCCACTGTTTGGGGCTGAACTTTCACACAAAATAAGGGAAAAATACAGCCAATTTCCATGCAGCTGTTTACCGGAGGCTTTCTTTACTGTGTTAATTAATTGATTACTTTTTCCTTTTTAGGTTTGCTATTAGAAAGATAATGCTTCTGGAATTCAGGTAAGCTAATTGGAGTGAAATATTAAGGGTTTTTTTTTATAGGAATCTGTAAAGATGAAGAGCAAATGCAGGGCAGTAAGTCGGTTTGAAGGTAGTATGTTAATTTGTTCCTACTTATTAAAGCCTTGAATTGTGTACAGAGGGAAGTTAAGCAAGGAGAGCTCAGTTTGAGAAGGAAGTAATTTCATAAACATAATATGTTGGAGTATCTTGGTTTATAGATCTGAGTTTCTACAGTAAGTGAAGCACCAAAGAAGAGTGTGCAAATGAAAGAGGTGAAAAACCTGGTTGTGTTATTTGGAACGTGTCATTAAATCAGAACTCGCCAAAGTCAGAGGAAGTGTATGAATTAAGTCACTTACTGCAAGGGTAAAAATTAATTGTGGTACAGCACTATGACTAAAGTTTTTTTTACTTGAAAAGAAATAGAAATCTGTTTAGGAAAATTTTAAGCTACTTCAGAGTTTTCTGGAAGAGCTTATAAAGCATGTCTAAAATGATTAAAATAAGTATTTGCGGCCATTACATATTTAGAAACACAGTATTCAGTGTTCTGCCTGGTTCTGTTTTATCTCTCAACTCTTATGAGCAGACAGAATGATAGGTGTTTTAGTTGAGAGAGATTCATTGTTTGAAAAAGCCGAAATACATAAGTAGTACTTAGAAAAACAGGACAAATGTCCCTCTGTTTTGTGCTCTTTTGTTAGAAAAGGTGGGAGAGAAAAAAGTAATCTACAGTTTGGGATTTGATACTAACAAGTGGCATGCTGGTAGCATGACTTCTGGAATTTGTATACAAGCAGTACCATGGAGTGAGAGGTTTTTAGCCTGTCTCTGAACAATATTAACATTACCAGTCTTTAAAGTAACTTCAGTAGTTTCTGGTCTATAGCCCCATCTACTGCCGTTTGTCCTGTAAGCAATTTTCTCTTCCCCCCGCCCCCCCACCTCCCCATCCATCTGTCAAACACTTCTCTCTTACACACATGAGATTTTCTTGTCCTTCATTCTTGCTCACATACCTTTTTATTCTTGCTTAGGGGCATAATAATATTTTTACTAAAATGTACTAAATGTACTGTTTTGTTTTAGTCTCGCTGTAATGTAATGTTTTTATTGCCTTTAAGTGATTGCAAGCATAAAATGTCTCTAGATGATTGTTTGCAAAAAAAAAGTATTTAATAATACTGCTATATAGTAGTTGTCCTTTGCATCTTTTGCTAGGAAGTGTTGCATGTGACATTCTTTAGACAAGTGACAGTTTTGGGGTTTTTTTCCTCTTTTTGGAAAATCAACATGAGTTCATCTTCTGACTTTGTATTGAGCTGTGGCTATTTGTTACATTTGGAAACCATCTGGTGAACGTATCTTGTTGATAAGAAGCTCAATCCATCTCTTGCAGCAGTTACTGAGTCTAACAAGTTTTGCTGCAGTGACCTAGATGAGAGGTAACTTCAGGAACTGCTCTCAAACTATAAAGATGGCTTTAAGGAGAAGGAGGAAAAAAACCCTGTGGATAACTGCTCTTTTAAATGAGTGACAGATTATGTGGGTGGCAGCAAGTAATGAAATATTCTTTGTCTCTTCACAGCCAGTACCTTGAAAATTACCTATGGATGAATTATTCTCCAGAGGTGTCCAGTAAGGCATATTTAATGTCAATCTGCTGTATGGTGAATGAGAAGTTCAGAGAGAATGTCCCTGCGTGGGAGGTAACCAATTTCAATTGCATTTAGAATTGACTTTAATCTGTAAGTTGCAGCTTGTGCAGTGTGCTCACTTACACTGACAGAAGGTAGCAAAGCTTGTCATGTTAAAAGTAAATGGTACCTCAGCTGGAATGTCTCATGATGTTTTAAAATGTACTTTCTTTTTTGAGAAAGCAATGGACAGGTAAAAAATCACCTGATTCCTTCTGGTGCTTGAGTCCTTTGTTCTGCGGTGTGATGCCTTTACGTTTTCAGTATTTGCTTTTTTGGCACTTGACAAAATTCATGTATTTGCAGAGAAGAAACTCTAGCTCTAATATTGAAAGAAAAAGGATTTTTAAATCTACGGATATAAGAAGGCACCACAGGAAGCCTAACATTTTATCCAATAGGGTCTTGCTTAAAAACCTCTAAATATGGTTTTGTAGCTTTTCTGCGTGAAATTTTATACTAAGATAACTTCTTATTCTGGCCCTATGTATATTGTTTTCTTATAATAATAGGATCAGAAACAATCTAGTGTTTCTATGAACAGTCCAGTTTTCACAGGCCATTTCAACAACATAAGCGTGGCTAGAAATTCTATGCAAGTGTCACTTCAGAAGCACACTTACTCCTGTAAGTGTGCCATTACTTCAGTGCTGGCAGATTATAAAGGATTAATAACTTGTGCATATGATATCTCTGCCTGGTTTTTTGCTCTGGCATAGGTACTGAAAGCAAAATGACAGGTGAATTTTACTTTCCAAGTGGCTTAGTTAACTCTTATTTATTACATGGTCACCAGTGTAAAGAAGTTGTTTTATTTCCAGTATTATTTGGGTAATATTTTTCTGTCTGAGATAGCTGAATGGGAGTTCCACAATTGTAATTAGTTTCTGGTGGTTTTTACCTGCTCACTTTTTGCAGATCACTAAACAGCTGCCATAATTTTCACCAAAATCACCTAATTCTCTTCTGGCTTGTGTCATTTTACAGTAATTGTGTGCAATCCCTACAGCACAATCCACTCCACTTGTGCTTCTTGTTCTGTTTGTCCTGTGCATCACCCTTATTGGGCCACACAGAAGGCAGTAGTCCTGCTAAGAGCTCTCCAGTAGTGTGAGGATCCCTGGTCAGGAGGATATCTTTAGTTTGCCTTGTTTGTGCCGTCTGGTCAGAATAAATGGAAAAGAGACGAACTGAACCTTCCTTTTATAGATTGAAGTTCATTTGGAGAACTTAAGCTATGTAACGTGAAGGAAATTTGAAATGGTTTATATCAACCTGACTCAAAATCTACCTCCTCTTCTATTCCTAGACATTCAAAAAAAAGCCAGAACACTTTCCCTTCTTTTTCAAATGCATATTGGAAGCATCGCTGGTTGAAAATGACACTGAATACTCTCTGCACGAGCAGACAGTCCTGCTGCTTTTCCTTGATCACTGCTTCAATAGTTTGGTATGTTAAAAGTAACTCTATTTCCTTCTGTGTGTTTATGATGTTCTGTGTTAATAAGAGTTATTTTGAGCAATTTCTTCTTGTGAGGCAGATGAAGCAAAATTTCCATTTAAGGAAGAAGACAGTACTTGCTTTACTCTCTCATCGTGTTTCCTTTCTCTGACACAAGGTCATAAAAGAAACTCAAAGTTGGATGATTGAACTTTCTGCAATTTAAATGCACGTATGCAAACTACATTTAAAGTGGTGCTTAAAAATATGTATTCATATATGAAAAGGTGCTTTATACTTACAAGCAGATTATTTACTACTGTGTGTTTTTTTTTTAGTTTGGCAGGGCAGTTACACAGTATTAGTTCCATTCACTACCGAGAAAATATTTTTTTCACTTTTAAAACCAGGTTTCGATAATATTTGTACCTGCACTTCTCTTGAACTAGTTTTAAGAAAGCGTTGGACCAAGTTATGTTCTCAATCTATAGTAAAAACACATTTATAGATCCTAATTAGCAAGCGTGGAGAATAATTTACAATTATGTTACGTAAAACAGTACTCTGTTACCTCTCTTGCTACTTGGCTTTTTCTTACATTGCACACAGGCTGTATCATTAGTGACTGTATGGAATCCTGCTTGCAGAGCATGGAGAGAGAACACTTGAAAGAACAGTTCAAGTTACGTGAATTACAGAGAAAATTAGTCATTTAATATAATACAAAGAGTGTAGATGAAGTGGGGAAAAGTTAAATGAGGGCCTGAGGGAAGAAGTATAGAATAAAAACAAATAGAGAAAGCACAATAAGAAAACAGTTTAAAAATGAGAAATGACTTAAGGAGGAATCACAGAATCACAGAATTATCAAGGTTGGAAAAGACCTAAAAGATCATCCAGTCCAACCATTCACCTATTACTACTAGCTCCCACTAAACCATGTCCCTCAATACAACATCTAGTCTTTCCTTGAACACCCCCAGGGTCGGTGACTCCACCACCTCCCTGGGCAGTGCATTCCAGTGCCTGACTACCCTTTCCGAGAAGTAGTCCTCATCAGTTTCTGTGGTAAAAATACTTGAAAGGCGCCACTGCCGAAATATTAAAAACTGACAGAATCAATGAGGAGAACCTAACATGCAGACCTCATCAGCAGTTTCAAGAGTTGCCAGGTAGGCTACTGGGCAGTTTCCTGTTAGGAAATTGGGAAATCTAATACAAATATATATATATATTTTTGTCAGAACGTAATATACATTGATGTATTTTTAAGACAAACACATCAGAAAACATAAGAATTTTAAGGAAACATTTTCTGTCTTAACTTTCTAACAGGAAGTGGATTTGATCAGAGGTCAGGTGCAGCAGCTCATTTCCTTACCAATGTGGATGGCTCTACAACCTGTAAGCACAAACTAAACTGACAAAGCAATCTTCTAGGTGTTATCCAAGTCCTGTAAAGTGAATTTTTATGGAATACTGTTACAGAAGTCTAATATTTAAATCTGCCTGCATTGCTATGGAATTATATTTGTGTGCTTGATAAAGTTATCTTTATTTGTTCAAATTCCCATGTAATTATTAATGAACTATGTAATTTTTCATAAAACTAAGCTCTGTTGCTTATAGCTTCTTCAAGCTATAATTTATAGACAAGGCCATGAGATCATAGGGATTGGGGAATGGATCTTATTTCTAGTCATGGCTAGATTCTCTCTGCTATTACAGAGAGAGTATTACATTCTTGTTTTACAGTAATACTTACTGAGATTAGTCTGACACAACTGTTTATTTTGGTTTGTTACGATTTTTTTTATTTTTTAATAAGAAGAGCGGTCTGTACCTTTATCCCCTGTGAAAACATGGATTGTTGGTGGCTGAATAATGTTTTAACATTTCAGAAACGGCTGGAACAAGAGCTGAAAAAGACACCAAAACTAAGAAAATTCTGGAATCTAATTAAGAAAAATGATGACAAAATGGATGAGGAGGCAAGGATGCGGTATGTTTAAGAAACCCTTTTTTCCTGTTAAATCCAAAGTCCTTAATGCACTCTGTTTCAGCTGAAATAAATGATTTCAATTAAAAAATGTGTTTTCTAAATAAACTGTTAAGATTACTAATAAAATCATATGTGGCTTCCTGCAAACTATTTTGTTTTCCAGTAGTCTTTATGCAAAATACTGTTACAGAACTCTAATATTTGATCCGTGAATTGTTGAACCACATCTTAGAGCTATGGGATAGGAGCCATAGGTGAACACTCATATAGTTAGTTGCATTTTTTCATGGCCTTTAGTAAATGTGCAGCTTTTAAGTAAATAGCTTATGCAAGTATTTGAATAAATTTGTTTGTATCTCAACAAAGTTAAACATTCCAGTACTTTTGTGTTAGTGTGATAAGTTGTAGGCAGTGACATCTCTTTGAGTAGAAGCATGGGTTGTTATTAGTTCTGTGCCTAAAAATGTAGACTCTGCTAATCTGTCTTCTGGTGTGCAGAGAAGAAAGTTATCTAAGCAGTTGAGGTGTGTTTCAAAGCAAACTGTTACCATTATATAAATTTTGAAGCAGCTAACTTTGTATCACTGAAAGATAGGATATAATTCTCGTCTGTGTTTAAAGCATATTAATGATTTTTTGTCATATGTCTGATTCTAGAGCACATCAGGAGAGAAGATTTCTTTCACAGCTCATTCAGAAATTCATTTCTGTGCTAAAATCAATACCTGTGTCAGGTAACAGTCTTTCTTATATTACTTAGTTATTTGGTAATCTGTTTTAAATTCTTCTCTGTTGCTGAAGCAAGTACTCTTCAGGCTACCAACCTGAAGTGAGAGACTTTATCTGGGTGGGGTTTTAGGGAAATCCATGCCTGTCTGCTTGAATTTCATGACAAAATTAGTATGCAGTTTATTCAATAGTGTGTGCTTTAAAAATGAAATAGCAGAAAGCTACTTTAAACCTCCTTCTGTTTAGTATGGACTTAAAAAGAAATTTTTTGTGTGCTTACAGTTGTCTTGCTGCGTTAAAGCACTTCATACAGGCTTAGATGCCTTGTTAAACAGGTGGTATAAATGCATATCATAAGGCTGTATTCTGTCAGTACTGTTGATTTACAGTAAGAACAAAAGCCTAAGTGAAGTGAAATTCTGTAAGATTTGACTGCTCTTGATTTTTAAGACATTGTGACAAGCGAAATTATATGCTTGCCTGACATAGAAAGGAAAAGTGTTTGTACAGGTAGGTGTTAGCCTTTTGACAAAATAAAAAAAAAGCTTATTATGCTTTTAAGTACAGCAAAATTTTGTTGAAATAGCTTCCCAGAGTGCTGCTTTTGCTCTTAAACTCTTAGCAAACTTCAGCTCTTAACTGAGCTGCAAGGGGAAATTCTGTGTATTGTGGCTTCTTCAGAAAGGATGCCTATCCCCTCTGTTTTCCCGATTATTCAAAACTTGTTTTAGGAAGACTTACATTAATAGCTCTCTGTAGGCTTTAGGAAGTAGTATTCATGGAAGCAGACTTGCTGTTGTGTTTTGCTGTGGTCTTGAAGGCTCCTTAGTAGTCACCACTTACTTCCTTTTGAATATTGTGAAGGCCTTTTGCACACTTCTTGATTGCAGCTTTTTTATATAGGTATTTTTGAGTACCCAGAGTTAAAAGTTCTTAGGAAGCTTACCAGGCTGTTAGTATCTTGCAGAAATATGCATTTTTGTGTGTTGCATTGGTTGTTTCTTTTAGAATGGAAAAAAAGACTCCTGAAACTGGTTTCATAACTTTGTTGTATCCAAAAATGTTCTGGTGTGTGATGAAAGAAAAAAATTTTTTAAGAAGTTAATGCTGGTATATTAGTAGCATTTATTACAATTTTAGAGAATAGTTCAGGTACAAATATGTTGTGGCGTGGTTCAGTTAAAAACTATTTTTCTCTCTCTAGGTCCTATTTCTATGGATAAAGTTCATTATTGTGAGAGATTCATTGAACTCATGCTAGATCTTGAGGTAAGTTGTTTAATTGTTTCAACCTGTTTCCAGGTGTACTTCTAGGTTTTAAATGTGTAAAGTCTTTATCACTGCCTTATTCCACTTAACAGGTGGTTATGTCACGGTTGTGCATTTGGTTGGTAGTAGTGGTTTTCAGTCTGTAAATAGGAGGTTGTAGTAGTGCATCCACATTGGGAACCGACTAGTGATGTATAAACATGTAGCAGATGAACTGTTAGAGAAAGCTAGGATCGTAGCTTGGAGAAGAGGAGGGTGAGGGGAGACCTTATCACTACCTACAATTACCTGAAGAAGGCTGTAGGGAGATGGGTGTTGGTCTCTTCACCCAAGTGACAGGTGACAAGGTGAGGGGGAATGGGCTCAAGCTGTGCCAGGACAGGTTCAGATTAGACGTCAGGAAAAAATTTTCACTTAAAGGGCTATTGGGCACGGGAACAGGCTGCCCAGGAAGGTGGTTGAGCCACCGACCCTGGATGTATTTAAAAGACTGGTAGAGATGCTCAGGGATATGGTTTAGTAGATGATGGGTTTGAATGGACTTGATGATCTCAAAGGTCTTTTCCAACCTAGTGATTCTGTAAATTGCTCAGCGAAGAAGAATTGTTACTGGAGGAGTAGTGATAATTCTGGCAATTGATGAAAATGTGTGATGCTTTAATCTGTTAGGAATAACCCAGAAGTGTTGGTTCTTCCTGAGTATTGCAGGAACGTTAGAATTGAGACAGTTTATGAAGCCTGTTCAAATGACTGGAACAAGCAAATGAACAATTAACTGTAAATTCAAGTCTTTCAGCCTTGGTAGTACGTACTATGTTACTGTGCTCTTCTTACCTGTGTCGAGGCCTTTTTTGGAATATTTGTTTTGGATTACAGTATAGACTGCTGTCAAAACTTGGTGATTTGGTAGTTTGAAAGGAATGACTTCATGGAAAGTTCTTAACGGTTTTCTGAGTTTGCATTTTGTAATTATTGTGCAGGACTATTGACATTTTCTACTATGTGCTCTTTTATGCTCTTCATCTTGGTTCTAAACACCATGGTGATGCTTTTTTGGCTTTCTAAAATCAATCTGTAGATTCCACTGAGAACAACTAATTTTTCTTTTGTATCCTTGAGGTGTACTACTATAGGCTGTTGAACAGTTGCTACATATAGCAGCTTAAGCTATTTACATTGAGAAGGAATGATCTTTTTAAAAATAAGATTGCTTTTGTAGGTTTTTAGTGTTTTGAAAAGATGTAATAGCTAATTTGAGTATCTTACAAAGAACAGAAGATACCATATAGAAGAAACACAGTTCACAGTCTTGAGAGAGAAGCTTAATATTAATTAAATGATTGTAGAAATTGAACATTTAAGCAATGTGACAGCAGTTTGACATCCTTTGTAGCATACAGTATACAGTCATTATGCAGACACTTTACTAGTAGAACAATTGCTTTATTTAATTTACTCTTATTACTGGCAGGACACAGTCTCACTAATGACATGCTTGTGCTGTGCTCTGTAACAGGCTGTGTGCTTAGCAGCTACCTGCATAAAACCAGTGTCTTGGTATGCATAACTGCTGCTTTAACATGAGAACTTCTGTTAGGGCACTAGATATGTAAATAGCTATGCAGCAGTCTTATCTTGATATGGAATCACTTGAAATGGAAAACCATGAGAAACCAGGATTTCTTACGTTTTGAAGAATTGCTTATACTAACATGAGGTGGTTTATCACAGGCTCTGCTTCCCACACGGCGCTGGTTTAATACAGTGCTGGATGACTCCCATCTCGTTGTTCACTGTTACCTGTCCAGTCTTGCTAAAAGAGAGAAGGAGGGTCATCTTTTCTGCCAGGTGAGTTACAAAGTTGTTGAAAATAACTTTTTTCATTCTGATGTGCCACTGAATACGGCAGCTATTTTGTTTTATATTTGTTAAGACAGGTTTTTCTGATGGATGCAAATTACATTTGTTTCAGTCCTTCAGAGAGTTGTTTTTTTTCTTACCTGCAGCTATCTGTATGACTGCTTTTATGTTTCTAGCTCTGTTTTTGAACTGTTCTTAAAAGTACAACCTAGAAAACACTGCAGCTTCTGCCATGTTTTTCACCATACATAGCAGAAGTTGTCACTATTGAACTCTTCTGTGCTTTTTGACGTCAGGCTGTTCTACAGTGCAGCATTTTTTCACTACTGTCCTTCAGTTAGTTTACTCAGTCATAGACAGTATATGTGTTTTTGTGGCAGGATCTGAAGATATCTTCCCTTTCTTGCATCTCAGCTGTTTTTCCTGCTGTTGCTGTCCCCCATCTCTGACATTTATTCAGTTTCTCTGAGGGTCAGTGTTGATGGAACACAATGCCAGCAGCACATCAGAATAATTTTCTTCATCCGAGTTAAATATTCGTGTTGAAAGGTAGGGTGAATTCAGAGCCAGCATTGGAAAGGGCAGGAAAGAGCAAGACCTCTTCTTTATGGCAGCAGCAAGTCCTAAGTTGGGTTCATTGTCCCAGTGAACCTCTGGCTAGGTCACCTTAATGCACTTAGTTTCAGTTTCAAGTCCTAATATGTGAAAGAAACTATATTGGTTGTGGGCTGTGCTGAAAAGTTCCTATGGCTTGTAGATGAGATGTAAACAAAATTATTTTGTGCATCAGTCAAGTATAAGATTTACTGCATTTCTTGAGGAGCTCTTGTTTGTGCATGGTGCCCAGATTTGTGGCTTTATTTGTGGTAGAGTGTCTCCTGTTGTTAATCCACTAATTTGTATGGATGATGCCTCAGCTTTTAGATATGCTTAAATTCTACACTGGCTTTGAAATCAACGATCAGACTGGAAATGCTTTGACAGAGAATGAGATGACAACAATTCACTATGACAGAATTACTTCTTTACAGGTAGGCAGATGGTGAAGTAAGTACTTAAGGGAGGGAAAGAATTTTGTTTTGTTGGTTTAGTCTCATTTGCAGCTGGAACAGGCATGAAGTTATTTCCCAAAGTGGTCCCCTTAATTTTCCTATTAAGTTATGGGAATACCTTTAAATTAACTTTTTATACTATATCAAGGACATTAATGCTACAGTGTTTTCTATGTGACTGACTAAATAATATGCTCTAGCAAAGCACCACCACTCTTGAGATTGTTGAGATAAACAGCACCCATTAAATCTATTCTGAGGGGAAAATTAATGCTGTAGGAACTCAACATTATCATTATGCAGTAGGTGGCACCATTTCTTCAAGATCAGTACACACGTATGGTAGCAGTAAAGGTCCCTTGTACATAAGACACAAAAATGTAATGATATCTATAGTAATAAACTATGAAGAAGTGTAAAGATAGTTACACTTTTTGGAATTTTTCCCATCAGATTTAACAACAACAAAAAAATAATCAAAGAAGCACAGTTAAATTAAACTTGTTCCTTATTTTTCTTTGTTGCCTGCAAGGCTACATGTCTGCCCCTTTATGTTTTATTTTGATGGAACAAGTGCTGATAGTGTCTGTAGAAAAGATGCTGTGTCAGAAGCCCAGGAGTAACAAATAGCTGGTGCTAAGAAAAAGGGACATTTCACATCGTTTTTATTTCTATCTCAATAGTATCCACAGGGTGCTGCTGTGCATTACAAATCAGAAGAAATTATGCTTTTATATCATAGATTGCTAATAAGTTGTTTTATTAATATGCTTACATTCAGTTTTTGGGCATGGGTCTTTTGTAGAGAGCAGCGTTTGCCCATTTCCCGGAGTTATATGACTTCGCACTCTCAAATGTTGCTGCAGTAGATACGCGTGATTCATTGTTGAAGCTATTTGGACCCCTTAGGTAAGTTATCAGAACAGAATTTAACATGAAATTGAAAGTCTTTGTTTTCAGTATGTTTTAATTTAAGGAATTTCTGTCCTTTTTTTCTTTCTGACTTCCCGTGGGTCTTCTCATGTGATTTCTCAGTTCTTTCTTGCTTGTCACAGTGCCTTTACATCTGCTGAAATAGGGAGGCAGGCAGACTTTGTGTACAGTAGTAGTGAAGTGCTGGATTCTAGTGTAAGAAAAATGTATTTTCTTTTTTCCTAAAGAATGTGAGAAAGTACTACTTTTCTGGAAAATAGCTAGCTGCTTAAAGTAATTGTAAGTTAATCACTGCTACCTTAGTTAACCTTTTTAAATTCAGCTTTTTTACTCTTCTGTACAAAAACTACAGCAGAAATCATAGAAGTATACTGCTGTATTAACTGTACCATATGGTAAATGCCGTGATGAAAAAACAGCAGTGTGTACTTGACAAAGGCAGTATGTCCTCTGGTTCTGTTTTCAGGTCCTGTCTTGAAACAATGAAAGAATATTCACACCTGGCTTTGTTTATTGCTGATGAGTGGTTCAGCTTAATACCGGTGGCTGAAATCACTTTACCTGGGGAAGTGCTCTGGGGCATTTGGTAGCAATTCCAATAATAAATATTTTAAATATCACAGAAAATACCTATCTTTAACTTTTAATTATGATACTTTTCTGATGAAATTCATAGGTGGAAATTGGTTGGTTTTCTAAGGAGGGTAAAAAAAATAGGCAGCTAAAGTAAGTGTCCCTGCGTTTTGGTGTGAGTGACACAACTTGTGGTTTTCCTTCTGCTGTGCAGCTCGAACGTTCTCCACCAGGTGGCGTCATACCTCTGCCTCCTGCCGGCCCTGCCTGAGGGGGAGGACTCCAGCCACGAAAAGGAGTTTCTGCTGGAGCTGCTGGTAAAACATCATATAATTTCCTACGGTTTAGGTGGTAGTAATACAATGCTTATGGATGTCATGGAGAGGTATTTGTTCAGATGACCTAGTACTGAATGGATTTTTTTTCCTCCCAAAGAGGGAATGAAGACTAGGTGTGTCTGAATGAGCAGTGGTTATTAGCTAGTAGTAATTAGGAAAGCAAAATACATTTGATTTGCAGTTGATTACTGACCCTTGACTGAATATTTTGAGTTCTTTCATGACATTTTTGTCAGCTGAGTAGCCATATGATTTTTTAACTCTAGTACTGTGACTGATAGTTTGACTACGTGTTTGTTCATCTTTTGATATCACTGCATGTGTTTAGTTGTACTTAATTAAAAAAACCCAAAACAACAAAGCTTATTAAAAGAGAGGAAATGGTAAGTTACCACCAGCAGTCTTACAGATTAATATGTTTGTTCCAAAGATAGCTTTATTGTCCCTTTTTGACTTAGGGAGTTCTAAAATCCATGCTTGCTTTAGGTTTCCCGTCATGAGCGACGGATATCTCAAATTCAGCAGCTC
The DNA here is from genome assembly GCA_013400835.1 of Zapornia atra. Classification (NCBI taxonomy): domain Eukaryota; kingdom Metazoa; phylum Chordata; class Aves; order Gruiformes; family Rallidae; genus Zapornia; species Zapornia atra. The sequence goes on along the minus strand of VZTU01019833.1, from coordinate 251,486 downwards.
AACCAGATGCCTCTCTATCCCACAGAGAAGATTATTTGGGATGAAAATATTGTACCAACTGAATATTATTCTGGAGAAGGTATGACTAGTATTTCAGTAAGTGCTGAACAGGACAGTAAATGCTGGGGGTGAGAGTGGAGGAGCAGTTCTCATGTCTATGTTCATTCTGTCTTGGGAACTTACATGCAGTCTTGTAGCATTTTTCAGTATCTGACTTCAAAGAGTTTAAAGAGTTGTGAGTTTAAAGAGTTGTGAGTTGGGAACTCTGAAATTGATTGCAAATTCATTGTGGATTTAAATAAAACCCCTAAGGCCTATATTTACACAAAAAGCATTTATTTGCTTCTAATCTGGCTAATGGATGTTCTGTACCACGGTCTGTGTCATGGATAGTTACTGTAAGGTGAAACAGGTTGTAAACATACAGCAGAAAAACTGTTGTCTGTGCTCTGTTCTTAACTATGTTCAAGAAAGCCTTTTTAAAAGGAAAAAAAAAAGGATGGTGATGGAAAAAAGTAATACTACATATCCTGTTCTTTGATTTCAAGATAGATGTGTGTACACAGTCACTGAAAGGTAGTGTATGTACTTTAAATTCAGAACCTGGTGTTGATCAGTGTGCTCGTGGTCAAGGAAGCGAACTGCAGGTATTGCAAACAAGGAAATAGGTAATTTTAATCTGCAGTAAACCACATGTGCATTTTTGTATAGCCACTTTTAAAAAAATGTTGTGCTTCTTTTACATCTCATACTGGAAATTGTAATGTGGATCATGAGACTTTTCATTAAGAATGTGAAAGTTTTAATTTGGGTAATGGAAATACCAAATAACAACATGATCTTCAAAGGCAGAACTAAAGAATGCTCCTGGTTTTAGATAGTGAGTATTCTGTACTGTCCTTGTTGTACCTTTGATTCAGATTTTTTTTTTGTATGTGTAGGCATAAGCCTTAAGTTCAGCTGCTGTTTGGGGATAAATTCTCTGTGAATAAGTATTAATGAGAAAAAAGAGATTTTTGAAATTTGACCCTTTTAGGTAAGGCAGAATTATAGGGAACAAAGGTTCTTTTTCCAAACAGATACGATACAAAAGCCATGTAGATATCTACACAAGAAGAGATAAAGTACTGGTGTTTGATAGGAAGCAAGTAGTTGAAAACTGATTCAGATTCTTCTGAATAATAGCTCTTCTGATGTTTTTATTTAAAAAAAACCAAAACAAAACAAAAACCCAACAAACCTCTGCAAAAAACCCTCAAAGCAAAATGACAAAAAATGCAAAACGAAACAAAAAACAAAGCAAAAAAAAAGCCCAAAACCCAACAAATCCACAAAAAGAATCATAACGAGGTGGTCATTGTAATTATCTAGGAAATTATTATATAAGCTAAGATTTTTATAACTTTATTTTTTATTCCAGTGAACATCACATGGGTTATTCTAATGCTCTGGAACATTCAGATTCTAAATACAAGGAAAGGTAGCCTGACGGTCAGTCAGACTGTATTGGAAGGCTGACTTTGCAGGACTTAATTTGTGTGTACACTGTATGTATATTTTGTATTTAATTAGCCAAATATATTAATCACAATATATATAGGGGGGTGAGGGGGAAGCAGCTCATTGCACCTGTTTCTGTGCTGGTGTGACTTTTTAATAATTTATTAAAGAAATGTTATTAACGGTGAGATGTAATTTCGGGCCCAGTGGTGGTTGCTAGTGGAAACATTTGCACTGTCGGCGGTGAACTCTTTCTCCTATTATTCCCCATGTATTGATAGCACTTCTGTGAATCGTAACTATAACTGAGAGACAAGTGTTTTTCTATTTTGCTTGTCTTAGTTTCATTTCACACTCTTTTTATTTATATTTTTTCCTCTTTTTGATCTCCATGTATTCTCCGGTCCTGATTTTAACTAAGACAGTTTTGGCTTTGCGGTCTTGCAGGGGGGTTTTTGTGTTCTTAAAAGTAGCTAAATTATTTTGGTCTAAAACTTAATTAAGAGCAATTTAGCCCAAGGAAGATAAGAGTATTGTTTCTATTTTCTTCTAAAAAATGAGGGAAGAAGTACATCTGTTTGATCAGTGCTGTACAGTCTTAAAGAAGTGTTGCTTCTGGCGCTGCTCTTTGTGCATCTAACTAACATATTTCCCAATACCAAGTCCTGTAAAACTACAGTGTTTTATTACCATGAGGCTTTCCAGAATCAAAACTGATTGTTTTGAATCAGAAGACTGTATTCTGTCACCTTTGTTCAATTCTGTTGTCTCTCGGTGTATGTGAAAGCCAGTATGTGGTCCTTACACCAGTGAAAGGTTTTAAGGATAGTGTTGAAAGTTACACAAGCCTGATCCCTTCACAAGCCTTAAGCATAGGTGTCAAACTGGAACGTTACTGCAGTGATGTGGAATAAGTAACATTTAAGAATTTTTATGACAGAAAACTTGCATCTAAGACTGTCCTAAAGCTGTGCAAGCTTTAGGACCTGTTTAAAAGTTTTAATGTGCCTTGTAGAGTTTGAAAAACATGGGAAGATTAGATCTTTCTCATTAAAATAAAAAAGTAATTATAATCAGTAACAGAAACTTCAAAAGAAAGATGTGTATTAAAATTTGATTTATTGGCCTAAACTTTTTTTTCCTACTTTAATAGTTTTGTGGTTTCTAATAAATGTAAAGGATTGTAATTGGGGAATTGCTAGATAATGGGGGGGGTTTATTACTTAATGAGACTTTCATCATTATTTAATGCTGACTTAATTGTTGAATTCCCAAAGTGCTGTTACTTGGCCCTGCATTTGTTTTTTATAGAATCAGTTCTGTTGGCTGATTACAGAGAAGGATTCAGGCTTTAAATAACTCACTGTATTAGTTCCAGAAGGATGAAAATTCCTTTAATCTTGTGCATGTTCACTTTGAGAAAATCTGAAAACTTGGAGAAAGAAGGGGGGGAAATGTCTGCTTTTTAGTGGCATATTATTTACAAGAGGAGTAGCTTTTATAATCTTCTGGTATAATTATGGTGGTTTTATGTGTGTGTGTACTTACGAAGTTGTAGAACCAATATATTAATTAATCTTTTTCTTTATCTGTCAAATACCTCTTCCCTTTCACCCTTACCCCCTTAGGCTGTCTTGCACTTCCCAAATTGAATCTGCAGTTTCTGACTCTTCATGACTACCTGCTGAGGAACTTCAATCTTTTCCGCTTAGAGTCTACCTACGAGATCAGACAGGACATTGAAGATAGTGTCAGTAGGATGAAACCATGGTAATATTTATTAAATGATGCAAACCAGTCAGTTAAATTCTAATGAAAGTGCATCTGAGAATTAATAACTCATATTGTCTATGTACTAAATCTATAGAAACAAATGTATATTAAATTAATACATAGAAATTATGTTTTATACTGGCTTCTTCCAGAAAGTGTTGCCATCCTGTGGGTTGATTTTCTAGGAGTGTGTTGGTACGCCTCCTTGCAGGTGTGTTAAGACAGTATATTGGATGCTAACAACTAGCCTTTGTTGTGTTGAGATGGATGAGTTGTGGAAAAGTACTAAGCCTTGGCTGACACTGGAAAATCTGGAAACATGACCACCAGCTCGTCTGGTTTGTGAGAGCTGTTGCTGACTATTCTTGAACTTGGCATCTTCTACATTTTGATCCTCTTTAGATTTCAGGGATCATTTGGTTGGTGTGATCTCCTATACTCAGTAGTTGTTTATCTTTCCTTTTTAGGCTCTCTGAGTTTGTTTTATTGTGGCATGTGGTTTTTTGTTTTGGTTGGTTGTATTTTATAGTGCCAGCATGTGTTTCTTGAAATACAAGACTAAGTGAGTTCATGTTACATTTCAGTTCTAAAATGCAGGATTATATCAATCTACTTCAGTAGCATGTAAAATGAAGACTTCTACTTTTGTTTTAGAGCTGACTGGAACAGTTCAAAAAGAACTAAATCTGTTATCAGATAATGACTAACAAAACTAATGCTTTGGGTTTTTTTAGGTTATCAGAATACGGAGGTGTGGTCTTTGGTGGATGGGCTAGGATGGCACAACCCATTGTCTCTTTCACGGTGGTGGAGGTGGCAAAGCCCAATATTGGTGAAAACTGGCCCATGCGAGTGCGAGCAGATGTTACAATTAATCTGAATGTCCGAGATAACATCAAAGATGAATGGGAAGGTACTTGAATTCTTTGAAATAATGCCCTTAAAATAGAAACTCATTAAAATACACTCTGATATAATCTTATTTGTAAGAAATTGGGGTTATTTTAATCTGAGATACAGATTTACCAATCGTAATAACACTGTTTAAAAGTCAGTTACTCAAATTCTAAGTCTAAGGAGTTTATACTTTCCTAAAATGAAGATTGAAATTCTTAATGTATTTACACATCCTTTGGGAGAAGAATGTTTACTGTTTCTGTCTGATGTCATTTAGTTTGTAACTATAAAATTCTGCCCCTGACAGGGAATGTGGAAAAGTCTCTGTCAGGCAGAGAAGGACCTGGGGGTGTTGCTTGACTGCCAACTGAATATTAGTCAGCAGTGTGCCCAGGAACCCAATGGCATCCTGGCTTGTATCAAAAATAGTGTGGCCAGTAGGTCTGGGGAGGTGATTGTGCCCCTGTACTCTGCATCGGTGAGACCACACCTTGAGTACTGTGTCCAGTTCTGGGCTCCTCACCATAAGAAGGACATTGAGGTCCTCGAGCGAGTCCAGAGAAGGGCAACCAGGCTGGTGAAGGGACTGGAGGGCAAATCATATGAGGAGTGGCTGAGGGAGCTGGGGATGTTTAGCCTGGAGAAGAGGAGGCTGAGGTGAGACCTTATCACCACCTACAACTACCTGAAGGGAGGTTGTAGAGAGGTGGGTGATGGTCTCTTCAGCTGAGTAACAGGAGATAGGACAATGGGAAATGGCAAGAAGCTGAGCCAGGGCAGGTTCAGATTAGATGTTAGGAAAAAATGTTTTACTGAAAGAGTTGTCAGGGCCTGGAACAGGTTGCTCAGTGAGGTGGTTGAGTCACTGACCCTAGATGTGTTAAAAAAAAAAAGGGCGCATGAGGTACTTAATGATATGGTTTAGCATAGGACAGGAACAGTTGGACTCGATTTAAAGGTCTTTTCCAACCTTGTGATTCTGTAACTTAGCATTTTAAATTAATACACATGCCAGTAATACTGTTTTGGAAAAGTTTATATATGTCTCATACAAGTGAAAAGGGCAGATTTGTATTTAATTCAAACAAGTACATTTTAGTAGTTTTCAGTATATTTGAATGTTAGTAGTGCTGTTTCTTGTATCTATAGGTGACACTTCTTTTGCTTGGGAAATTGAACTCTTGGCATAGAAGCACGTACTTGCACTTGGATTACCAGTAAATGTCACTCGTTTCTCTTTTGTTAGAGAACCCTGTTAAATGTGGTGGAGCTGCCCACTGGTGCTGTGATTACAGGTTACATAGCACAAATGCTTAAGCGGGAGCATGTGATAAATAAGCAGATACAAATTTGGAAATGTAGACTTTTAATGGAAGTAGAAACTAGGAGGAATGGTAACAAATGGCACACCATACTGAAGGTAGCTATATAGTAGCGCACCTAGCTTTTTAAAGACTAGAACAGCCTCTGTAATTTCAAAAACAGTAATGCTTTAACTTAATCCAAGCTGACGTGAAGAATTTGATGATTCGTTGCCTGACATAACAGGGTCTTGATTAAACTGCTTTAGGTTGGATAATATCCAGCGACTAATGAGAAATTATTTGTTGCATATGAAAAATATAGCATGTATTTACTAAATTTTGTAGGTGTCTTAGAACTGAGAGATCTGTAGGTATGTGGGAGAATAGGATTAGTGTTTAAAATTACATTGGTGAATTGGTAGGGTGTAATTCACTAGGAATTAATATTTAGATACTAAACTTAAGCAGTACAAGTCACTGCACAAATGCATGTTGGGGGAATAACTTGTTAGGCAGTAACTCTTCAGAATGAAGAGAGTATGAGGTCATCATTGCTCAAAAGCAAATGTGGCTTCACAACAATATGTTACTTCTGAGGGAAAATGAGAAAAGCACAACTAAGTCACATAAGGATTTATAAACTGGAATGTAGCACGGAAAACAAGTAACTTGGTTAAGTGACCTTTTACCCTATTAAGTAGATAAGTAACTTTGTTTAGGATTATATGCCCAGTTCTAGGCACTGCATTGAAATTGTAATAAAAAAAAATGTAATTGGAGGTAGTCCAGAAGAATGCAATGAGAATAAGAGATTAATGGCACTGCTTTTGAGATGAGATTGAAAATATTTAGGTTGTGTAACCGAAGTAAGATTATTGGGAGAAGAATAGCCTTGGAATAGTAAGCAGGTTGTCATGAGAAAAGCAGTCAATTTTTCCTTTTAATTTCTGAAGTCTTAGCAGATATTGCTGCACAAGAATAGTGGAAAGGATGACAATATTGTGTGTTAAAAGCATATTTTGAAACAGAACACGTTATTCGCAAAACAGGCGGGGTTTTAGTTAAAAGAACTTTTAATGTATTCTGGGGGGGGGGGGTATATTAAGGAATGGAAAAGGAAAATAGGATTCAAGCAAATAACTGAATGCTCCTTCTTGGAATCAGGTCTGCGTAAACATGATGTTTGCTTTTTGATTACGGTACGTCCAACGCAACCTTATGGCACCAAGTTTGACCGTCGACGACCTTTTGTGGAGCAAACTGGCTTGGTGTATGTCAGAGGCTGTGAGATCCAGGGCATGTTGGATGAGAAAGGACGTGTTATTGAAGAAGGTATGATACCCAAACTTGATTAAAAACTTATTTTTATTAACAGCCGAATCATTGACGTGCTTCTCTTTTAAGTAATGCTCACTGAATTCATTGCCTATTTGAAAAAACAAATTAACTCCTTAAGCAGTCCTGAGAAAGGTCAGCTAACTTCCTCTGGTAAAATCAGATGTAATTAAATTAATTAAGTAAATCCAGTACACTTTGGTTTTAGGAATAAAATAGCTTCTATTCAGGAACTCTATGAGAAATGGGATGAAAACATGAAATAACAGTGTTTGTAATGCCAAGTAGAAATTGGTTTCATCATCTGAATTTGAGTTTTATTTCAGGGATTATTATAGATCACTAATTTGAGCAATAATCTGCTTTTAGCACTATTTCAAATTCTAATTTTACTGTTAAATTACGGACAGGACCTGAACCGAAACCAAGACTTAAAGGGGACTGCAGAACATACAGAGTATTCCTGGACCCAAACCAATATCAACAAGACATGACCAATACAATCCAGAATGGAGCAGAAGATGTTTATGAGACATTTAATATAATAATGAGAAGAAAACCAAAAGAAAACAATTTCAAGGTAAGGTACTGCTAATTGGCTCCTAGAACAAGAGTTTGTCTGAATATGCCAGTGGTACAGGCACCTGTTCATTTTAGGTGCAGGTAGTTAGGCTTTCTAGGTGGTGTTGGATCACTTCAGGAAGTTAAAACCCGTAGGCTAGTGATAACTTCCGTTCTACAGCTAAGTGTCAGAGTCATTGAAAAGCGGAACGTTCCTTCTTCACTTGAATATATAATAAAAAATTAGTTTATAGTTTCAGTCTATTAGCAGGTAGCCTACGGATCAGTTCTGTTTGGCCTTCTGGGTCAAGGGAGCACGTGGAAAATTTTTGTTACATGATGTAATAGGGGACTGTAGGAAAATGAGTAACTAGTCAAAAGGTGAAATCTGAGGAACTTGTTAGCTTTTTGGCAGCATCACTGGATCAGTTTCTTACTAGGTTTTGGAGAGAGTCAGACAACAGCTTTAGTACTGATATATTTGGTAGTCCTTATAGAGATTGCATGCTAACTGGAGCTTGTTGGATTGAATGGCACTTTTTCTTCCTGCCTTGACGGTTTTCACAGTTTTATTGTCCTCACAATAAAAAAAATGCTATGTTATCTTCAGATTAAATTTGCGGTGCTTTAATTTATGCACATCGTCTCCTGTCCTGTCATTGGACACTACTGAGAAGAGTCTGGTTCTAGGGAGACCTTATTGCAGACTTCCTGTACTTACAGCAGGCTTGTGAGAAGATGGACCCTTTTTAGTAGGGCCTGTTGCAATAGGACAGGGTATAACAGTTTTAAACTTAAAGGAGGCAAGATTCAGACTGGATATAAGGAAGACCTTTTTTACAGTAAGGGTGGTGAAACACTGGTTCAGGTTGTGCAGAGAGGTGGTTCCCCATCCCTGAGCACATTCAGGGTCAGGTTGGATGGGGCTCTGAACAACCTGATCTAGTTGAAGATGCCCCTGCTCATAGCAGGGGAGTGGGACTAAATGACCTTTAAAGGTCCTTTCCAACCCAAACTGCAGTGCTGAGCAGAGAGGAAGGAGCACTTCCCTTCACCTGTTGGCAACTTCCTATTGCAGTACAGTATATTGTTGGACGTTTTTGCTATGACAGCACATAATATTGTATACCTGAAAATACTTCTTGTGTGCATGTTCAATTTCTTTGCTGTTAGGTTGTTTCGACCTTTCAATCTTTGATGTTTATTGAATTTTCCGTTATGAAGAATTGAATGAAAACATGAATGAAAAACTGTCTTCCTGGTGCTTTAAAATTGTGTATTGCATAATTGAAGTGATTTTCACTTTAAAGAATTCTGTAGCGAGCTCTGTTCAGATGGATAAAGAGGAAAGCAGGAAGACTTTGACTTTTCTCTATCTGAAAAGATGCCTCTGGTGTGAAACAGAAGCCTGTCTGCACAGACCATTCTGGTGCCATCCACTTGTAGATTGGTATACTGGAAGTATTTAATAGAGAGTCCCTTATAGCTTTACATTTAAAAAAAAACCAAAATGAAACAGAGCTGATTGCTAATACTGTGTGTCTGCAGCAGGTTCATGTTACGTTAGAAGCACAAGTGCTCTCTGCCAAAGCCTGTTGGTGTGCTGGCACTATGCACGTGTGTTTTGTTTGTGTGCACTTCTGCATAGTCAGAAGGAAAGTGCTTAATTAAGTTTACTCAGAGTTGCTGTTAGATGGGAGTGTAGCTTTCAAATTTATACTGGTACTTGCGGGGAAATAACAATGCAAATCATTCTATGCTGATTTTTAATTGTTTCATACATTGATTTATCAAGACAAACAGATATTTACAGGTTTATCACTTTGCTACCAGTTTGAGTGCAAGGATTCCACATCATCTGCAAACCTTTCTAACTTCTGCTAGGTAGAAAAAAACAAGGTATCACTGATTAGTGTTCATAGTGTACTGAGCAGATGGAAGGCAGCTTGAAGTTTTGAGTTGAGCTTGTAGGAGAGAAGACAAGGGAACACTTGTGCTGTCTTAATAAATTAAGCAGATGTGACAGCACTGGAAGTGTAAATACAATGTGTTTGCTGGAGGTGGCACTACCGTGTCACTACAGTTGGTCATCAGTGTTAGTTCTTGCTATTTTTATGTATATAAAAGTTACTTTTTAAAAGCTGAAGCAAACTTTGTGATGTAAAAACAGCACATTAGCTATTAGGGACATATTTCTTAAACTTTCCTCTGAGAAATTGGTCATCTATATTTAGAAAGACTATCTGAATTAGCTGTGTTTTCCAATTTATTTGTGCTTTTCTCAGTACAGAAGTATTATGCTATACTTAAAGAAACATTTAGCCAGAAATGCTACTTTTTGATATTTGCAATAAAAATACAAACACTTGCAATTGTTATGGGACTCACCCATCAGTGTATCTTAGGCTCTGAAGGAACAGCAGGACCTTCAGGTGTTAGAAGTCAATTGCAGGGCCTCTATGATCCTGCAGGTCAGATAGGTAAAATTTTGGTAAGACCAAGAGCATAAAGATGTGTGCATTGTGTGCATTGGGGAGCTAGAGATGAGATTTCTGGAGTGGTTTGTAAGCATCGGCTAAGATTCTTTGAGCAATCACCTTAATTATAAAATGATGCTGAGCTAAGAGTATCCTTTGTGTTATGGTGATACTTGATAGTGCCAGCTGTATTCTCTCATACAGGCTCACTTCTTTCTGCAGCTATGCATTTGACTATTAAGAGTTTACTGTATGAGGACTGACTAGCTATGTGTTTCCTTGGTATGAGAATCAAATTTTAAATAGTAGGAGCCATTCTGCTGGCAGACAATCTAACAACGTTTTTAGGAAAGGACAGAGTATATAAGTTAACATCAGTCTTCAAATTTTATAATGCTAAGTTGCCTCCAGGTTAGTAACTTCATAGAGCTGTCACAGAATCCACATCATGGTTGAGATTGGAAGGAACAGAATCACAGATTCACAGAATGATGGAGGTAGGATTGACCTCTGGAGATGACCTAGCCTAAGCTGTGCTTAAGGCAGTGTCAGCTGGAACAAGTTGCTCAAGATCTCCTGGCTTTGTACAAATGGAATTGGATATTCACAGCAGTGGAGACTGAGGCGAGACCTTATCACTGCCTACAATTACCTGAAAGGAGGTTGTAGAGATGGGTGTCAGTCTCTGCACCCAAGTGGCAGGTGATAGGATGGGAGGGAATGGACTCCAGTTGGGCCAGGGCAAGTTCAGATTAGACATTAGGAAAAAATTCTTCACAGAAAGGGTTATCAGGTATTGGAACAGACTGCCCAGGGAGGTGGTTGAGTCACCATCCCTGGATGTATTTAGAAGACAGGTAGATGAGGTGCTCAGGGATGGGTATGGTTGGACTTGATCTCAAAGGGCTCGTCCAACCTAGTGATTCTGTGATTTATGTATTTTAAGTGGAATTTCCTGTATCTCTGCTTTTGTCCATTCCCTCCTGTCCTTTCATGGGACGTTACTGAGAGGAGCCTGGTTCCATTGTCCTTACTCCCATTATTTATTTATTTTAAATACAAACTGATAATGTTTCCCACCACTCCTTCAGTCTTCCATCCTTGAGATCAAACAGTGCCATCTCTCTCAGCCTCTCGTAGAACAGATACTCCAATCCCTTAATCATCTTAGTGGTCCTTTGCTGGACTCGTTCCAATATGTCTGTCTCTTGTCCTGAGGAGCCCAACACTGGGCACAGCTCTCCAGGTACTGTCTCACCTGTGCAGAATAGAGGGGAAGAATCAGAAACTTTGTAGATGTTGACTGTTTAAGCAGGAATGATGACTACATTACTTTGATTCCTTCAATAAGGGAACACAGGCAGGAAAAGATCAGAGAATCCTACCCTTTGGAGCTGCATGTATACATTTAGACTATCGGAATAAAATTCTATGCTCTGCTTTGCAATACCAAGTTTCAAGTAAGGTGAGGTGCTGAAGACTTGCCACTAATGTAGCCCTTTAACTGAAAGACAGTTCAACTACCCTTTAGTTAAAATGCACACACTCTGCAAGTCTCGGGTCTGAACCATTGGTGTTTTCATGGGCGAGGGGAAGATAGAAAGTACTGACTTAACCACAGAAGCATAGATAAATTAATTTGGGGGTGAAGAGGAAGCTTTTGGAGGGAAACTTTAACTGTCTGCAGGGGTAAAATTCATAAGGTTGAAGGAAAAAAAAACTTAAGCTACATGAAGGTGTTATTGAACTTGTTAGATTCCCACTAAGAACTGGAGCTAGCTTTTAGTGCAGCTGAAGCATTCATTTGCTATACAGTTGTGCATTACATTAAATATGATTTTTGTGCAGGTCAAAGAACAATTGTTTTAAAGTGCCCAGTGTCTGTCGTTTTCAAAAAGCCTGACATAAGGCTTCCCATTTGTTGCTTCTAGAAATTGATAGCTCAGTCAGCATCCACAATGCTGAGAAGTTATAGAATGGAAATGTTTTGGGGACTGTGTGGAGTCATCAGATAGATGGTTGGATTAGTGAATTTAAGTGGGGAAAAAAAGAGTTCAGAAGCAAGGAGGGTGCACTGCAAGATTGTATATAGAAACCCAGTGTGCCACAGGACTATGACCATGCAGGACATTTAATGCATTTTTGATGTAAACAGCATGATCGAAGGAAAGTCCTTGAGAAAAACCTCAAGCAGAATTGATAACTTATGAATTGTTTGTCCATGGTAAAGCCAAGGCCACATTAGACATTTTGATTATACAGTTTATTCAGTTATTTTTAACTGTACCTTTTTTCTCCTCTGAGTATTCTGGAATGAAAAATGTATTGGTAATTATGGCCCTCTCTACTAACAGGGTAGTCTAAGAATTCTGTGGTTTGACACTGGTGTTCTTGGTGCATATGTACACTGTGTATATATATTGACTCAATTTAACCAAACATCTGTCAATCAAAGACTGGTACATGCTAGCATCTTGGAACAGACTTGATTAGACTTTGGTATGTCTCATTTCCTTGGTAAAAAGTCAGTCTCTACAATCACATTTATTTCTGTTTTTCTAATTTGCAGGCTGTTTTGGAGACTATTAGAAATTTGATGAACACGGATTGTGTGGTCCCTGACTGGCTGCATGACATCATTCTCGGATATGGAGACCCTAGTAGTGCACACTATTCAAAAATGCCAAATCAAATTGCAACTCTGGATTTTAATGACACTTTCCTGTCTATCGATCACTTAAAAGCTAGCTTTCCTGGATACAATATTAAAGTGACTGTGGACAATCCAGTTCTGCAAACACCCCCCTTCAGGTGATCTCAAAATATCAAGTATTCCCAGTTGGGTACGCTTGCTGAAGGGTTTTATTAGATCGAGTTGGGTCCACTGGTTGAAGGGAGGTGCTCTTTCCTTTCTGAAAATAGGTTAATATAAAGATGTAGATCGATACTAGAGTACTTTATCAAGTTCTGTGCTCCCTGGTACAGAAGAGACAGGGATCTCTTGAAGAGAGTCCAGCAGAGGGCTACAAAGATCATTAAGGGCCTGGGTCATTTCCCCTATGAGAAAAAATGGAAGAAACTGGGGCTGCTCAGCCTTGAGAAAAGAAGACTGAGAGGGGATCTGATTAGTGTTTATAAATATCTTGAGTGTGGGGCACAGGGGGCAATGGCCAGCCTCTTTTCAGTGGTCTGTGGAGACAGGACAAGGGGCAATGGCTGCAAGTTAGAGCATAGGAAGTTCCACACCAACATGTGGAAGAACTTTCTCACAGTGAGGGTGATGAGCACTGGAATTGGCTGCCCAGGTGGGTTGTGTTCTTTCTCTGGAAATACTCAAAACCCATCTGGATGCCTATCTGTGTGAATTGTTCTAGTGAACCTGCTTTGGCAAGGGGATCAGACTTGATTTCTGGAGGTTCCTTCCAACCCATACAATTCTGTAAACCTGAGGTAACTAAACTACAGTTAGGCTCAGGACCAACTTATGCACTACTCTGTACAGAAATGCTTCAGAGCATTGTTTGTAGATCAGCCTGTTGAATATATGGGAAAAGCAACAGTTAGAGATAATACTACACATCTTGATTCTTACTTCTGCATTATGGTATCTAGCCTCCTTAAGATTTTTAATTGCATCATTTCCTTCGCATGCTAGGAACAGCAATTTCAATGTTAAAGTCTGAGCTTTTGAAACAGCATTCGGTCAAAACAATTACATCAAATCCCATGTTTATTTTGTTTTAGAAATGGTTTCTGAAATAGGATACCTACTTTTGTAGCCACTAAATGTACAGTGGTGCTGTTGAGCATTTTTGGACTTGACAGTTCTATCCCACCTGGTGAACTTTGGCAGCTGAGTTTCACAGAGCATAGTGTTGAAGATGGAGTGGCTATCTTTTTTTGGGTTTTTTAAAAACTTTTTGTTTTCCTTTTATGATAATGAGAATTTAAATATATATTTTGAAGGAATAGATGAGAAGGAATACATTTGAAAGAATATAAGAAATGGTGAGTCATGCATGTACAGTATGTGTGGAGAAGGCACTGACACAGTATCATGTTGTGAAAATAGTCTGATGGTATCAAGACAAGATACCACACACAATTTCCCTCAACGAACCAGTGCTCACTTTCAGTTCATAGATTAAAATACAGATATTTCTCTTTATGAAGAGCTCTTCATACTGCTGCATTTGTCTGTAAAGGGACCAAAAGATTATTGCTGTTAAAGATGTCTGTATTATCTCAAGATAATTGCATAGCCATTGAAATTCATTCACCATGATTTGTTTCTAAGTTAGAGAAGCTTGCTAATATGTTATACAGAGGATTATGAATATGGAAAAAAAAATAAAAGGCTTTGCATGTTGGAGCAGTTTACAACGTTGATGTATCTTGGATAAGGAAAAGTGCATCAGTTCTAGAACAAAATTGAATTATTACTGTGAACAGACAATGCCAGTGGCTTTCTATTGCACCTTTTCTCCTGTCCCTTCCATTTTCACTTATGAGCTGTTTGCCCTCTATGTTTTTCCAGCTGGCTCTCAGCACTGCTCCTGGCTTTTCAAGCTATGTAAAGAAGACTTTTGACATACTCTTTGTCAAATATGCTTTTTAAAAATTTACTTCATCAATTTAGTTGTCAGTCCTTTTCCTTATCCTCATTAATACTTCGTTGTCTGCAAAACCTCTTTTCCCTGTTGTGTCAAAGTTTGTGTTGATGGTGACAAAATCTTCCTTTATGAACTTCTAAGACTTCTAAGTCTGGTATCATAGTTAAAATGTTGAAATGGAGTCTTAAATTCTATATTACAGGATAACTTTCCCAATAAAGGGAGGTAAAGGAAAGAAGAGAAAAGCAGAGGATGGGAATGAAGAAAAACCTGAAGAAGATAAAACACTGATTGTAGAACCACATGTCATTCCAAACAGAGGACCATATCCATATAATCAACCAAAACGGTAATAAATGGAGGAGAACTTACTTACAAATGGTTAACAAGTGCATAGTAGTTCATCTTTAGAAACCCTTAAATATAATGTTATTGATTGTAAATTAATTGTGATTTTGATGTCACTACTAATTGAGTACGAGATTGTTTTGGTTTATATTTAAATCAAACTATTCTATTATCCTCTCTCTCTTAAAAAATTCTCTTGAAGACCAATGAGAAATACAGTTAGTATTGTGTCAGGACTTTGAATGTTAGGAGAATCATACCTAAATAACTTTAGGAATTCTCAGCAAATGATAACTAAAGATGGACAGTATTTTAGATGGGATGGCTTTGTTGTCACACAGATGTATTTTACCCTTGCTTAGAAATTGCAGGATGACCACATCTATAAAGAAGGTGGTTATAGTGACAGTTTAATTTATATAGAAGTTTGCAAGCATGTAGTTCTGGCGAAACATGTAGCCAATTCATTTAAATTAAAGACTTGTTAAAACAACTGGTTTTATTGAAACTGCTGGCAAAGTCTGCCAGTTTCCTGATCGTGCTTTTCTTTGTTACAGCAATACTATTCAATTTACCCATACTCAAATTGAAGCTATACGTGCGGGAATGCAGCCTGGACTAACAATGGTAAGAATATTTGTAAGGATTTTCTTAATTATTTGATTCTAGCTTTAGGCACATTCAGTGTGAAATACCAGTAAAGCCCATTTTTTTAGCCTTGCTGAGGTCACTTCTATTAATAGTAGTTTGAAAATATGAATAACATAAAAAGGTTCAACATCCTTCCCTCTTCGCAAAATCATACAGAAACACATTTGATCTGTTCCAGCTGTATCCTGTGTTTCAGTGACTGAAGACTTTCTACACAAACTGAATGTACTTTCTCAGTCGTATTGCTAGTTTCAGACTGTCAAGCTTTTGCCATGCCTTTCATTTTTGGCTGTTTTAAATTACTTGCATCATTTTTAGTTTGATCTAACTCCATTAAAGGAAATTAAAGTCAGTCAGTTTTCTTCAGAGAGCTTTTTTCTTCAGTCTGGTGAAATGTAGCTTGCAGTCTTTTATATCCTGCTGACTTCTAGAACGAAGAAGTTAGAAACCAAAGCTGTAGATTTTTTTATGAAGGCATTTCTTGATTGATGAATTTCTGCAAAAGTCTTTAATGTTTTCCACTCTCAAATTAGATTTTGACTACAAGTACCTGTTCCTAGTGAAGTACAGTCTGTCTGTATAGCAACTCAGGATATTTGAATACCTTTTCTTTGATATGCTTAATGTCTTGGTCTACATAGGCAGTAGTGGTAATTTGTAAGTTTTGATAGCAATTAGTACCATTGTCTTCTACTCTTCCTCTTTGTTTTACCACTCCCTATACACTCTGTAGCTAGCACACAAAAGATGCTAATAAACTTCCATGGGATTGTATGCCTTTTGTCTCTGTCTGCCTAGGTATGCTGAAATTAGTAGTGTCATAAATGTGCATAAAGGTTACCCAATTTATTAGCAGTGGTTTTGAGTATGGCATGTTTTCTAGTGAAACACAGCAGATCTTTCTGGTTGTTGATCGAATATAAAATTTAAGGTCTGTTTAGAAATTAAAGTGCTTTTTGTTCTTTGAATTCTGTATAAATGCCATAGTGACAGATGTTTTATATTTTGTTATTAAACAATATTGGAAGCGGGGGGGTGGTTTGGTATAATTTGAATTGCTGGGTTTTACCTAATTACAGTGTTTAAGAATACCCATGTCAACATTTAAGAGTATTGTTTTCTGTTAGTAGTACTGTCAGTAGGAAAGAAGATTGGGAAATAAAAATCTGTTACGACTTTGTAGTGTATAATTAACATACAAGATAGTGAAGAGGGGGTTTGCTCAGTCATCTACTTTTTATTTTCGTCTTTTTCAAATAGTGTTGTTGAACTATTAATAACCTTCAAATGCAAATGTATAATGCATTATAAACTCCCACGTACCTTACTTTTTGTTTTTAAAGCCCTCCAAAAGTAGTTTCCTATGGCTGGTTTTCCATCAGCTTTCATAAATATTTGAGTTGATCGTCTCAATTTGAAATATTCTATTAAACCTGCATTTGCTGATTTTTTTAAGAGGTTAGAGAATGGGAGTCTGATCAAAAGGTAAAAATCTCAGAAAGTAAGATTTTTGGTTTTGAAAGTGTATTGGTTTGGGGTTTTTTTCTACATCATTTTTTTGCAGAGAGAAGGCAGGCAGAGAACACTGATATAATATAGGCCTGTTTTATTCTCTGCCATTATGTGTTTCTGTTGTATTTTTGAGAAGTGCAATCCTGCTTTCTTTTGAATGCAGTGAGCAGTGACATTCTTCACGGAAACCAAGTGTGATTACGTGGCAATTTGTAATTTTATGTGTAGATACATATGAAACCTACTATTCTGTGCTTCTAAATGCTGACCAAATTACTTTGAGATGCTTTATAATATGCTTTAAGAAGGACATTGAGGTCCTCGAGCGAGTCCAGAAAAGGGCAACCAGGCTGGTGAAGGAGCTGGAGGGAAAATCCTATGAGGAACATCTGAGGGAGCTGGTGATGTTTAGTTTGGAGAAGAGGAGGCTGAGGGGAGACCTTATCACCACCTACAACTACCTGATGGGAGGTTGTAGAGAGGTGGGCAATGGTCTCTTCAGCCAGGTGACAGGAGATAGGACAAGGGGAAATGGCACAGAGCTGTGTCAGGGCAGGTTCAGATTAGATGTTAGAAAAAAAATTTTTATTGAAAGAGTTGTTGGGGCCTGGAACAGGCTGCCCAGGGAGGGGGTTGAGTCACCTTCCCTGGATGTGTTCAAAAAAAAAAAAAAAGGGTGAATGAGGTACTTAGGGATATGGTTTAGCATAGGACGGGAACAGTTGGACTTGATGATCTTAAAGGTCTTTTCCAACCTTGTGATTCTGTTAATTCTTTGATACCTTTAAAATGTCTCAGGTCTTACTTGGTATAAATGAGCCTATGAAAACATCGTCAGTATTACTTCTATAGCATCAGTTATAGATTTGTGAGTAAATAGAATGGACTCTACTTCCCTGTTCTTTATATATCTGCCTTACCTTATTCTTTTTAAAGTACATGTTTTGACAGTTTTTTCACCGTTTCCTCCAGCCCATTCTGAGGCTAAATAGACTTTTTTTTTTGAGAAAGTCTGTTTTCATGGGTTGCAAAGCAGTATTTCATACGCTGGATTACTATATTACTTTTATGCAGGAGTCTGCCTTAACATTGGCCTAGGTCTTTCACTGTCTATGTACATGTTCTTGAAGGTTGTAGAAGCCATCAAACAATTGTACATGAAACAGATTTGTTGTTAGTATATGAAGTCAATGTCTTGTGAGATTGTTAGTTCTTCCCGCCCCCTTCCTCCCCCCAGCTGGCTATATCTCTGTATTTTGTAATATTCTGACAAATTGTGTATTGATTTTTTTTGTTGTTTTGTTCTTAGGTAGTGGGGCCACCTGGTACTGGAAAAACTGATGTAGCGGTCCAAATAATATCCAATCTTTATCACAATTTCCCAGAACAACGAACTCTTATAGTTACCCACTCTAATCAGGTAAAGTGTCAGTCATATGAAATTTTCTTGTCATTAAAATCTAGAAGAACATCAGGTATTGAGATCAGTAGGTGTGGAATTGCAGTTGTTTCTTAACAGTGCAAACTGGAGTGAACTTCTGTGCAATTGTGCCAGTTTCATAATGTGAAACTACATTTTTTGCATTTCAGGTTTGTAGTTCTGAGCTATATATCAGAATTTTTCAATATATTTAGCTGGTTGGCTGTTTAAATGAGGAAGTATTGTGAAAAAGTGTCTGTGCAGTTCTTACAGCTGCACATAACTGCATTCCTGCTAGACTTTTGCTAACTAGCTTTCTCCAACACTGATTGCTCTGCTTCATACTTCTGAGGGAAGGTATGAAAGGTATCTATAAGCTAATTCTCAAGCATATATAAAATAAGAAAGTCTTAAAAGATTCTTGCTCTAAATCTGCATCTCATTTGGAAGGATTTGTTTGGAAACCCAGGTCCTCTGTCTCCCTAATTAGCCAGTCCTATCTCGGTTATGAACTGTTTTAACTGAACATACCACAGAACCATTTAATCTTTTTCCATCACAACAAAATCAGGTACGTATGGTATTGATCAAAGAATACTTTGTTTTGGTGAGGAGTTACAACCTGGAATAATATGATGGGTTGTGGGAGAGTAACAGGTAGTGAAGTGTTGAGAACAATTTCACCAGTTAGAAAAGGAAAGAAATAATTCGAGTCTGGTAAGACTTACAGGAGAACGTGAGCTTGAAGTTGCACTTCAGGAAATAAATTGTATCTCAGCAGGGTTTGTTCCCTGTGGCTTCACACTGTACTTTGACATCTTTGCTTGACTTCCAGGCGACTTGGAGCACAAATGGTACTTGGTCATGCTCATTCTTAGTTGCATAACTTGATGATCCAGTACTTACAAATCTACTCTTGAAATACGCCGATTTGGCCAGTTGATAGGAAGCTGTTAAAAAATTGAAGAGTTTAAGGCAGGAAACATAGCACACCTTGAAGTTTAGTTCAGCAAAATTGATTCACCCATATGGAAAAGAGTCACAGTACCTGCCAGTCAGTGCCAGATCCCACTCTTCTAATGTACAGTAGAAGTTAAATGGTTTAAAGTAATCTAAAACAATCAGTGTTTTCAAAGTGTGCTTCTTGAGACAGTTTTATAAACTGATAGCTTTATCAACTAAATTAACCAGGTGATAGAATCAAATTTTAAAATTGTAAAATCAAATTTAATTGTTGTATAAACACTGTGAATACAAGAGTTTTAGTAGACTAATTTCCCTGTTGTCAAGATTAAGAGCTCTAATTGCAGTATTAACTTGATGTTTGCTTTGGCTTCCATTTATACCAAAAAAGGCCTGTTTTTCTGACTGACTTATCAGCCGTTCTTCAGTTTTCTGCTGCAAGAGCCTCTGAAATTCTAAAAACTACTTTTTCTCCTGTTCTTGTCAATCTTTTAGGCCTTGAACCAGCTGTTTGAAAAAATCATGGCTCTAGACATTGATGAGCGCCACCTCCTGCGTCTGGGTCATGGAGAAGAGGAATTAGAGACAGAGAAAGACTTCAGCAGGTGAGAAAAGAGGTGCTAATGATAAACTCATTTGCATAAACATTGTAGCAAGATGCATGTGCTGAATCCATTCTATCTCCCTTTCTGATATTATTGAATCCAAGGAATGCAGAGTCCATTTGTTTCCAATACAGGGTTAAGTGACTTTGGTTCTTGCTTAGTAGAGAAGCTCTGTTCTCTTGAGAAGTCACAGGCAAATTTAGGCAGCTGCTTGTTCGCAGACTCAACTGGTGGGATAAAAGTAGTTCATACTATTCTGGGCCCATAGACATTTTATGGAATTGATATGTTCTGTGAGAGAAAGTTGAATAACAAAGGTACGATTTTGCAGCAAATATGGTATCACTTCTGCTGACACAGTGAATATTGTATTAGTAAGCATGAAATTAGACTACTTCTAAGTCTTCAGAATGTTACTCATTTCATTGGGAAATAACACATTTTGAAGAATACATACATAAGGAAGGCTGTCAAGTCTGTATCAGTACAAAGACTTAAGAACCTGTTCTTGTAAATATTTGTGCATTTGTTACATGTTAGTCCAGTTGACGTCAGTAGGATTACACATAGTGGAAGCGGGGCTAGAAGGGTCATGCACTGAAAATAACTAACTGTCCAGTGCTGAATTATTATAGCAATACTTTGACTTCTAAAGCTGTAGTAAAAATTATATATAGTCACCAGTAGCTACCGACAAATGCATAGTTGAGTTTGATTTAGCAAGGCAAATAGCTTGTGATTTTTTTCTTTTAGTGCTTTTTTTTTTAAATTTGACTACTTTGACGTAGTCAAATTATGCCAGAAATATGATATCCAAAATCTTAGTGAAATGATGCCATGAACAGATGCTTAGTAATATCCCCTGTTTGGTATATTCCTTGAACAGTAGTGCTCATGACTGAAATGAGTTTTCTTTGAGATACTCCACACTGTCTATTTTCATTCTTTTTCAAGGTGACTCCAGACGTACAGGACATCACTGCAAGTCCTGTGGGTTCTGGCACTTTAGGAGGGAGGGATCAGGATGAGGAAAATATTTGAAGTTGGGCTGTGCACTGCTGTGAGAAGAGAAGTTTATTTCGTGTATATCTTTTGTTTGCTTTTAAGTTGCTTCTGAGTATGGGGATTTTTTCTGTGTCAGGTTACTTTAGAGGGCACAGTGCTGCTTAAAGAATTTCTACTGCTTGCAAGCTTAGTGTTCCTTTTTTCTTCCTCTGCAGGCACAGCAAAGCTGGGCAGGGGGTATAAGAACATAAGGTGGAGAGGAGCTGATTAAACTGATACTGTCACATAAACACAAGTGAAATCACAGCTAAGGAAAATTGTTCTAACAATGAACAAATATGTAAAAGAGGACATATGACTAGAATTGTGAGAAAGAAGGAAATTGGGGGAAAAAACCAAAACTGTTTGCAGTCACGTTGTAATTACAACAAATTGGTTTTATTGCAGAACAAAAAAGTTTTTAGTTTTCCAAGGATCTTAAGTTCACCAGGAACTTTGACAGTTGTTCTTTTCCATTTGTGACCAACATCATATTCAGGTTTGTCTTAGTAATTCAAACCTCTAGTTGTAATAACTGTCATCCTTCTAAATAAGACAGTAGAACCTGTTGTGATTACTAGGGACTGTGTCATATTTTTTCTATGCAGCAAGTATATTTTATGAGTAGTAACTTTGGTAAGAATTTGGAAGTTACTCATTTGTGCTTTTAAGTACATAGGCATTTTTAAATGAAGGTATCTTGTTCCTCTCACTTTTCTTTAAATTCCACTCTTTCATACCACTTCTAAATTTGGGGGTCTTTTTTTTAGGAAATGCTATTTTATTTATTTATTTTCCACCCCTGTACTGCTTCTGGGAGTGGGGGAGTGCATGGAATAAGGAAATGGATTTTTTTAGGGGGGCTTGAATTGTCTAAGAGGAGGAACAGAAGGAGTTAGGTTACAAACTAATCATAAAAGTTATTCAAGAGGCAGCTCTCGGTCCAGGACCTCCTGTGTCCGGGTGCAGATCTGTCTGTTAGGGTGGGCTAAGTATTATTGCAAGACATTCCTTGTATTGCCAGAGGAAGTCAGTCTTACTGTACTGAGACTTGGGGTATACGTTCTATTTGCAGTGACCTTAGACTTGTGTACTTTGCTTGTGTAACGTGTGATATACTATCATTTCTAAACAGTACATTAGAAGTAATGCTTTTCTGGTTTACAGGTACATTGTGAGGATGTTTTACTAACCCTTATTAAGCTTTTGTTGAAGTGATAGGATGAAAGGAGCTTTTTCTACAGTAATGGCTATTTTGCAGCCTTGTAAATTATTAGGGGTCAACTGATAGAAATAGCATAGTCTTGGGTTTTGGAACCTGGTAGTAGTTGGGAGGTTTTTGGGGTAGGTGTTAGCTTTTTTGTGATCTCTTTTGTGATACTTATATAAATCAGTTTTGTAATAAATACATTTACATACAAATTATGTTCTATTTAATCCATTTTGTAGGTATGGAAGAGTTAATTATGTGCTGGCTCGAAGACTTGAACTTCTGCGAGAAGTTGGGCGATTGCAAGAGAGTCTTGGAGTCCCAGGAGATGTTTCTTACACTTGTGAAACAGCTGGCCATTTTTTCTTATACCAAGTAAGGACTGAAATACTTCTACAAAGACTGTATGACCTCAATATTTTATTAAAAACTTTGTAAAATTTAGAGTGAATTTTTCAGAATTGAGTCTAAAAAAAAACCAACCACACCCATGTTTTCATTGGTGGTTCAGAATACATAACAGCTGATGCTGTAATTGCAGCAGTACTTGTATTGCTGCTCTTAAATCCTGCTTGATGACTTATCAATTCAAAGGCTAGTATCGCTGCTCTCTGTGACTGCTTGCAAAGGTTCTAACCTCAAGTTTCTCCTGTAGATAGGAAAATCTGGGTTCCTTTACATTTTTGGACAAGCATTAGAGGAAGGAGTGCAGAGATGTGGTGTTAAACACTTGAATGATCAGCCCCATTCCTCCTGCACAGCTCAGAGTGGGGATGAGGTAGAAGAGTTGAGAGCAAAGGAGTAAAATTGGAAGAAGGAATGGGGTGGAGAAGAAAAGTGGTTTTGTATCTGTCTTTGTTTCTTACCATCCTATTCTATTTTTAATAGGCAATAAATGAAATTTACTTTCCCCAAGTCAAGTCTGTTTTGCCTGTGATGGTACCTATGAAGTGATCTTCCTGCCTTTATATCAAGCCTTAAGCTTTTCCATCTAATTTTCTCCCCCTGTCCTTGGGGGGTGGGTGAGGGGGCGGCAGTGAGAGATGCTGGGTGAGAACCTGGCAGCCAGCCAAGGTCGACCCATCACAGCTTCAAAAATGTCATCTGGATACAAGGTCTCATGCTAATTAAAGACATACCTTGTTTTTATGATAATGTTTTAATACTGTATGTGCAAGACTGCATGTTGCCAATGACTTTACAATATAAAACTTCTGTATGACACTTGTTTGCCATAGGTGATGTCTCGTTGGGAGGAGTATATCAGCAAAGTGAAAGTTAAAGGTGGAAAACAGCCAGATGTTAGGGATGTCTCCGGTTTCTTTCCTTTTCACCAGTATTTTGCAAATGCTCCTCAACCTATTTTCAAAGGCAGATCCTATGAAGAAGATATGGAAATCGCTGAAGGGTGTTTTAGACATGTTAAGAAAATATTCACTCAGCTTGAGGTAAGACCTGTAACTATTAAAGGTAAGTGGATGTGGCTAATCATATAAAAAAAACAACTTTACACACTTCCAGAATTCTCTTCCCTGCATTCCAAAAGAAGTATATACCTCTAAGTAGCATCAGTAGCTTGTGAGGCACCCACGTGAGGATATCTACCTTTGGGTAATATAGGCATGCTTCACAAGAGGGACAAAGTATCTAATGTGTTTTATTTTGATCTTAGGAAGCAGCCATGCTGTGTGTTCCACTTTCACTGATTAGGTTGCTAGGGGTGGTGCACCTATTGCTGTGCATCTGATCCTCACAGTGTCTTTGTATCTACAAGGAGTTGCCTTTTACTCAGAGAACTTGGAAGTAACTTAAACAGATTATCTTCTATTATTCACAGAATTTCCTGAGAGGCTCTTAAAAAGTTAAGATCAAGGTGATCTGGGTATCATTTGGTCATGTTTAACTGTATTGGTCTTTGTAATATTTAATTGGATGTGATGATATGATGCAATAAAGTAGGAAACAAAAAGATAAACCAAAATTTTGGGGGATTCTGAGAGGATTCCTCAATTGAATAACTGTCTGGAAATGTATCTATATACACAGGTTGCAGAATTAAGGAATTAAACGTTGTTTCCCGGTTTAGCATAAAAAACAAATTCAGGTGATATTGTTATCAGCAGAGACCTTCATTACTTTGTTGCCTAATTTCATTAAGAAGGTAGCTGGATAGTTTTAAGTCAATGCATTTTTTTATCAATAACTTTTTGGATTCTGACTTTCAAGATAATTTTTTTCTTTTTTTTTCTCTCCTCTCTAGGAATTCAGAGCATTTGAACTTCTCCGCAGTGGCCTGGATAGATCCAAATACCTGTTGGTGAAAGAAGCAAAAATCATTGCCATGACTTGTACTCATGCTGCTCTGAAACGACATGACCTGGTTGAATTAGGTTTCAAAGTAATAATTTTACTAGTTCTACTGCACTGTTTGTTGGGTTTATTCCCCCTCCCTTGTATATAAACCTTTTTTATTTATCCCAAATCTGGGCAACTAGATTATTTTGAGTTACGTTTTTTCACCAGTATGTTTCAGATTGTAATTTTACTGAAGAAAAAGTTAACTTTTGTACGTAAAAAGATGAAATTGTTTTTATTGTATATACAGAAAATGCTTAGTAGTGCCTATCTGTTAAAAAAAACCCCAACTTTGCCATATTAGATGATGAATTTCAATCATACGCAGTGATTGATTTATAAAATAAAGGTGGAATGGGGGGGAAAAAGGTGGCCTTTATAACTTTGGCCAAAAAACAAACAGTTGGAGGAAAAATAACTATGATGCAATGCTGGTTTTACCCTAGTGTTAACCATAGGTACTAATTTAGTACAGACTTTAATCTGACAAAGCCAAAAGAAAAGCCCACCACCACAGCTCTTTCAGTATTTTTCTCAGAAGTGCTCCTCTTCTGCTTCAGTGCAAAGATACCAAATTATATTGCTCCACTGCAGAAAGCTTTTCTCTTGCAATATGGTTTATGGCATATGGGAAGCATGTCATGTAGCTCAGTCATGGAGTCCTTCTTGATGTCAGCCCTGATTGGTACTGATAGATCTGCCATTGATGGAGTATGACCATGCTCTGACATTAATTTTGGTAATACTCATATTTTACCTAGAAGGTCGAATCCCACTGTAACTGTCCCACACACTGAAAACTGAATGAATAATTGATGCTTTCTTTTGGAGGACAGAATGGCATTAATTTGTATTGTTTGACTGATTGACATCTTTTTCTTTCTCAGTATGATAACATCTTAATGGAAGAGTCTGCTCAGATTCTGGAGATAGAAACCTTTATACCTCTTCTGTTGCAGGTTAGACCTGAATTATAAAATGTTACAAAAATGTTAAAAGAGAGTCTTTATTCTTGAACAATATAGAATGCTGCAAGGAAAATATCTTGCACAGAAAGTAACCTAGAACTGACACTTGTCCTTTGAGTGGACAGTAAGAACTTTCGCATTGTTCTACGTTAGTTGTTGTTCCTTGATTTCTTTTTTTTTTTAATATTACAGAGTAAGCTAATAGGTTCTAAATATATAGCTTTTATTGACTAAATAGTAGGATCAGCGGGCTTTCATTTTGAAAATAAAAAAGCAAAGATATTTATATAAAGTAGGCTTTGTTAAGACTGTAAGACTTACATAATCACGCTGTGTCATCCTGTCCGCTTGTGGCACGTGATCAGTTCAGTCAAGAGTAACAGGTAGATACCAAGCACCTACAACTTTCTGGAAAACTGGGGCCAAGTAGAGAGGAGACATTCCAATAGATGTTACACTGCTACAGAAAGAAAAGAGCTGGTTACTATCTATACTTCTATGTTTGCCCAGTAATTATGTGGGTTTTTTCTAGCTAAGTGGTAAATGCTTAGCCTGGTAACTGAAGCTTGCACTGTTTGTCAAACCAACAGCAGGTGGATGAAGTAATGCAGATGTGATGGTTGAGTGAAAATATTCCAGTTGCAGCTGGAAAGATAGTACTAATGCAAAGGAGAGAAGAAAACTGAAGCTGGAATGTCAGGGGAGGATATTTGCAGCATAGCTTTTAGGAAGCCAGGTAGCAATAACTGTAACATAAGGGATTATTGTAATAGGGGGGCAACACAGCTACTTCTAAAGTTGAGTATCTTTCCCTAAAAGTGTTTACTCTGATCATTCTAAACTCAGTGCGTTCACTCAGACTGTCTTGAAACTCTTGGTGCCTCCAGTGAAGGTTATCTGTGGTTGCTTTTAGCAACATGAGCTTGGGAGGTATCACTTCCTTCTTTTAAGAGCTAGAGGATTTCATAAGTAAGCAAAATGGGCTTCTCGCACATCTGTTGCGCTGTTATGTCTGTAAAGTCAGATTATCACGAGATAAAATTTCACTTCTGGAAGTGAAATATGGGCTCCCTCAGGAGGTCTGTGCAACCTCTTTAGCTACGAATCAGAAGCTGATATGTGGGAAGTCAGTAAAACTGGAGGGAGTCTGTACTATTGATTTGGTTCTTACTCCAGTGGTTTTCTGAAAAATACAGAGTCTGCATTGGTCACATTCTAAAACAAGTTTGCTTTCAGAAGCTTTGCCTGGATCAGATATTTTCATTGAAAAGCAGTAAGTTTAAGTCTTTTAGAAAACTAAATCCGAGCTTTTGTATTTTTCATTCTAAAAGAAAATCTCAGTTGAACAAGGTGTGATAGAACCGTCATGAAATATTTGATATATTTGCAATGGCAGCTCATAATTTTTCACTTTGCTATTTAACAGTGGAGAGTAGAATACAGTTACAGGCAAGTAATTCAGTATGGGCCTATTGTGCAAAAAAAATGCATGTTAAAGGTTAACCGTATTGCTGTTAAACCCCAAGTCCACTTCCCAGTTCTTCTGTAGGTTTTTCAGTTTTAGGGGCATAAATGTAGTTCTTTAATACATCAAGGTATTGAAGACTGCTGAGTTTTAATAATTCTGAGCAGATAGGCAGCTAATTCACCCTTCCAAACCCTAAATACTTCTTTGAACTTTAAACAGGAGCACATATTTCTCCATTTTGTTTTGGGGTGTTTGGAAAGCAAACCTCTGTTGGGTGAGGCTTCTCACAAATAAGTGACAGTCAAGCTCTCTCTCACTTATTAGTTCAGCAGTTACAATAATACAGTGAAACAGACTTGGTTCCTTTCTGTCCTGCAGGCTTTATGAGTCCTTGTTCTAGTCTCTAGAACAATATTAAAATTGGTTAAATCTGAAATACAACATCTTTTCCTTCTGTTTAGTTAGATGTCCATAACTGTTCAGAAAGGTATGGAGACCTAAATTGTCATTTAGGTAGCTTCTCCTGCAGTTGGATTTTTAAATCTCTTTACATAAAGGTGTATTATTTTTAGACTGGTTTTTTTGCATTTTGACAATCTTGAATTTAATGCTACAACATTGTAGTGCAGTATTGTCATGGATAAATCCTGCATAGCCTTTACTGTGGTATTCACTGACAATGAAATTATTTTACTTAGTGAAATAAGCATCTTGGAGTGTTTTTTCAGGGGTTTTCCAGATGTTTGAATAGGCATTGGATAACCAGGTACATCAGCCTGGTGCAGGGAAGTAAGTGTATATGGGCAATGCAGGAACTGAAAAGTTTTGTACAATTAAACCCCATGCAGCGCTGCAGGCTTGGGGGAGACTGGCTGGAGAGCTGTCAGGCAGAGAAAGACCTGGGGGTGTTGGTTGACTGCAGGCTGAATATGAGTCAGCAGTGTGCCCAGGAAAGCCAATAGCATCCTGGCTTGTATCAAAAATAGTGTGGCCAGTAGGGCTGGGGAGGTGATTGTGCCCCTGTACTCAGCATTGGTGAGGCCGCACCTCGAGTACTGTGTCCAGTTCTGGGCTCCTCAGCGTAAGAAGGACATTGAGGTCTTCGAGCGAGTCCAGAGAAGGGCAACCAGGCTGGTGAAGGGGCTGGAGGGCAAATCATATGAGGAGTGGCTGAGGGAGCTGGGGATGTTTAGCCTGGAGAAGAGGAGGCTGAGGGGAGACCTTATCACCACCTACAACTACCTGAAGGGAGGTTGTAGAGAGGTGGGTGATGGTCTCTTCAGCCGAGTAACAGGAGATAGGACAATGGGAAATGGCAAGAAGCTGAGCCAGGGCAGGTTCAGATTAGATGTTAGGAAAAAATGTTTTACTGAAAGAGTTGTTGGGGCCTGGAACAGGCTGCCCAGGGAGGGAGTTAAGTCACCATCCCTGGATGTGTTTAGAAAAAGGGTAGATGAGGTACTTAGTGATACGGTTTAGCATAGGACTGGAGCGGTTGGACTTGATCTTAAAGGTCTCTTCCAACCTTGTGATTCTGTGAAAGGAGGCTTTTTCGCCACAGAGCCACGTTCTTATAAGAGCCATCAGATAGTCCTTGACAATTGAAGGTTGTTTTTTTTTTTAAAAAAGCCTGAAGAGCTAGGCTTATAGAGCAGTAGTACTTGTAATTGTACTAGCAATTCAGAGTAAGAAATTTTTTTAAAATCAATTCCTTTGGAGGGCTCTGTCCAAGATTGAAATTGCTGATAGGAGCAGAATGATTATATAGAATACTTGGTTTTCTCTAACTCAGTAAGGTTTTTGAAAGGATGGGGAAATGTTTTCCAACGTCATTGAAAATTATTTCCTTCCTCTTTGTTACTAAGGCATCCTCAGGCTTTATGAACAGGACAGTCCAGAGTTCAGGTTTTTTTCTTTGCTGTCTGATCAGAGAGGATTTCGGCACTCTTCTACTTCAAGTAGTAGGAAAAGGGACTTTAGGTTCTCTGTTGAATAGTGCTCCTATGAGGAAAGGGAAATATCTCAAGAGTGTGTAAGAAATGAAGGTTTGAATTGTAAAACTGGTTGGTGGAGATCTTTGGGATTCTGATTCCTAGATAATGTTGCCCACACATCTGTTCCTTTGTCCCTATCTGACAACATTTCTTCATGAGCTCTGTCAGTATGAATCATAGGTACACAAAGGGTGATGAGGAACTAAAGATACTGAAGAGCAGTCAGGCAAAGAGCCAGGGTGAAGATAAATTAGAGGCACATCCTGGTAATGAAAGAGGCTGTGTGGGAATTCTAGAGGTAATCAGATGAAGCACGTGAACTGCAGAGACAGTTGAAAGGCAGGCCCTGCTTGTGCCCTTCGCCTTGTGAGTACTAGAATTTTCAGATGCTTCCAGCACTTCGTATTCACGTTCTCAGAATTCAGAAAGTTTAAAAGACTGTTTGAGGGTAACAGTACTGTGTAGCAATCAAGTCTTTTACTACTGTAGCTTCTTAATTGTGGTTCTTCCCTTTGTCTTCTGACGATTTGCTACTTCTGGTCTTTAAAATAATGTATATTTATTCTGATGTTTCTCCACTGACTACAGTAATTGCTTTTAAAATGACTGCAATTCAGTGTAGCTTAAGAAGAAATGTTGAACTTTAGGCCTTAGCCTGAGATGGACAATTTCATTACTAATGTGCTGTAATTGAGTGTCTCATATTGTAATAATTATAATTGTGTAATTGTTTAATTGTAGAACCCCCAGGATGGATTCAGTCGTTTGAAGAGGTGGATTATGATTGGTGACCATCATCAGTTGCCACCAGTCATTAAGAACATGGCTTTTCAAAAATACTCCAACATGGAGCAGTCCCTTTTTACACGATTTGTTCGTGTTGGAGTGCCAACTGTTGATTTGGATGCACAAGGAAGAGCAAGAGCAAGGTGAGACGGAGAAAAATGGCCTGTATAGCTTGTAACAAAATACCAGGTTAAAACTTAGAAATTGTATTGTAGCTGTTAGAACAGGGGTAAAACTGTACTTTGTTCCATCTGTTTCAGCTTAGGCTAGGAAGAGAGACTTTTTTCCTGAACTGCACTGAGATTTACTTTGTTTGTTCATGTCCAGTAGTACTCTACTTTTGTATGACCACTTTAATGAAAATTATATTTGAAGGAATTTTCATAGTCATAAGTGTTAAAGAAAAATTTGATTTATTGAACCTTGATTATATAATAATTTCCTTAAGGTCTGCAAAAGGGTGCTTTTCTTAGAGTAATTCAGCAGAGCTTCAGCTTTGATTGGAGACAACCAGGTTATCCATACTGAGAACCTATATTACGATAACTTTTCTGTGTTATCCATGTATTTGTCATTTCTCTGTGGTAGTGTAGATGTTCTTGTGTACTCATTTATCTATTTATTTATTTATTTATTTATTGTGTGAAGTAAGTATTTGTGGTAGCAAATTAACAAGGAAAAATAAAATGATAGAAGAAAAAATTACTGTGTGTAAAATCTTGCTACTTTAATTTTAAATCCTAATTTTTTTAGGCATAAAATGGAAAGAACAATATGAAGAACTACTACTTTTTTTATCCATGTAGGGATTGTTGGGAGTGGTAGAGTATTATTTTTTAGTTATATGAACAGTAGTTAAGTATTAATTTTAAAATGCAAGTTGTTATATTATGTGATGATGATAAATGAAGTTTATTTTGCCATCTACTATTTTGCAACACCTAAGCAAATTTCTTAGAGATAAGGGAGCAGTAGAATTCCTTTGCTTTGCAAGCAAATTCTTGATCAAGGATTTTTTTCCATACCTTTCTACGCTTTTGTCTTTTTTACCATAAGTACCTTCCTCATGAACTACCCTGCTTTATCTTCTGGATATTGTGCATTTGGGAAAGGGACGTTCTGGTTATATTACCACCCCTGTAAATAAATAGCAGAGATCATAGAGTCATAGGGGTTGGAAGGGACCTCAAGAGATCATCGGGTCCAACCCCCTGCCAAAGCAGGCTCCCTAGCTCACATTATGATTCAGAAGTGTGTAGATTGTGGGTGTATCCCTTCACATCTCCTTTTAATACATGGCAATACACAAAATAAGAAAATAAATTTGGTTTTGCAGTAAAAAGCTTCACAATGGATATTCCAGAAAATCCTTTTCCCCTACTCCTTCCCTTTTGTAAAAAAGCATTAATATTCCTTAAGTTTTGTTATCTATGATTCCTACCAGATTTCTTTGCAAGACTTGTACCCTGCAGTGTAAAGGTGATCAAGTAGAACAATCTTAAGGCTGATTGTGCTGCATAGAGCTTGTAAAAAAGTGACACCTCGAGTTTTCTGAGAGAGAAAGTTTCTGAGGGAACCAAACTGAATCATATTTAGAAAATAAAGTTGTTGAATAGTTTGTAAATAGCTTAGATCTATGTACAGACTGGATATGGCAGTCTTAATTTTTTCATTGTAAACCTACAGAAACATTAATTTTACAAGTGAACTATTTTGAATGAGCTCAAGAACCCATTTTAACTATTTGGGGTTTGTCTCTTATGTGTTTGGACAGTTTATGTAACCTCTACAACTGGCGTTACAAGAATCTGGGTAACCTGCCTCATGTGCAGCTTCTGCCGGAATTCAGAACGGCCAATGCTGGGTTTTTGTATGACTTCCAGCTTATAAATGTAGAAGACTTCAATGGTGTGGGAGAGTCTGAACCCAATCCTTATTTCTATCAGGTAAGAAATACTATGTATATACTTTCTTTAATCTGGATACGGTTTACCAAATCTGCAGTGAAGTCAGATTATCAGATTAAACTGATGTTTCATTCATGTTCTCAGACAATTGAGTCATGTGTATTCATGTCTTTTTTTCTCCTTTTAATCAGTTTAGAATGTTGAAAATGATAACATATGATGTCGTGCTTTTTGCTCCAAGTGAATGACTTTGCTTGATATCTGTGTTTTCTCAATGTTATGAGAGGGGTGAGATTTGGTGTATAATTCATTATGAAACGTTGTTTTGGCCTATGGCAAATTAAAGTCCATTGTAATTCATCTGTACTGCCATGATAGTGAAATAAACAGTAGCATTTTCCCTGTACGTGAAAGATCAAAGTTGGCTCTGTTGCACATATTTGAGCCTGAAGAGTCACTGCTTTGAATTGATCTTTATGTAAGAATGCTGAAAAGCCCATTCATAAACAAAGGAAACAATACTGCAAAAAATACATCTCTGGGTAAGAGACAGATATTGAGACTGAAGTAAATTGCCAAAAAACCACAAAAAACAACTTAGCCTTGGAATTTCTCAACTAAATTTTCAAATTAGGCCAGCAACAGCAGCCACCATCTGTTTCTCTTAAATATAAAACCCCCTACATTGATAAGGAGATGCTTATATTTTCAGTCCTCTTATTCTTCTTGTTTTAAAAACAGTGATGAAAACAAACTCCAGTGCTTAAATTACCAGTTTGGTTTTCAGCAAAGTCAGAGGCTGGAGCTGAGTACAAGTTAACAAGTTTAATTCAAACATGGGATTAACACCTTATATTTTGTTTACTATTACGGAAAGCAAACAATATACTTAAAGAACATGATATTTGATGTCATTTTTTCCCTGTGAAGATCATTGAGATTCATGTTTATATTTTGAAAAATATGAAAGATAATCATAGCTTATGCTTGGGTTCATCTATCACTTTTTAAAATACAAGCTAGCTTGCTGTTAATGAACAAAACCATGGTGAGCCATAATCCACTGTATGTCATTCTTACTTTGAGGGTGGGTGTTTGGAGCTGCTTAGGATTTTGTTGTTCAAGCTGTAGCACTGTAAAGAAGTGGTAGTAAAGAGTTGTCCTGTGGAACAGCTGAAATTAGTGCCTTAAAAACAGGATTCTGATAACTGAGAATCTGAGCACTGCTTTAGTCCATTCCTGGGCCAAAGACAACTGACTTATGTAAGGACACAGACCACCTTTATCATTACAGTACTTTCATGAGTAAACTCTTAAAATGTGTCCTAGAGTTATTATTCTTTTTCATGGTCCAGAGGATTGAGAGATACTAGCGGATTATGTTACCGATAGCAAATTCCTACCATGCATTATTTCTCTCTTTGATTTTGGGCATTTCTGTCCAGATTTAAAGGGGATTAAAATTTGCAGAATAGCTTTATGCCCACTGGTGTTTGGCATGTGTAGCAACTGCATTTTTCAAGTAATGCAGAGCCTTACTTTACACTTAAGAAGTAAAGGAGGCTGGTATGTCTAGCCTAGTAAAACACACACCAACTGGGGATATGTTTCCCAGTATAAATAGAGCAGGAATAAATGTCAGCAGTTGAGCATAACTTTTTAGCCTAATACGTAATTTTTCTTGATGGGATTTAAACAGGCTATGGATAACTTCAGTCTGGAAACTGGACAAAATTTCTGCAGCCAGAAGAGTGATGCTTTTAGGCATTAGGGGCGAAAAAGTTAAGAAATACAAAATAACAGCTGGTTGTTAGAAATTGAATAGGTATGGCCTCAGTAGAAATAACTGCATTTAATAGTCCAGATGTGTCTCTCCTAATTAATAGTTGAAAGGACTTTAGTTATTCTAGTTCAACTGGGTCTTACTTTCTGCTTTAGTGGAGAGCAAGTCATTGCAACATTTTTGCGTGCTTATTTGGAACTGTGTTATATTTGCACTTTTAAAAAAAAACTTTAAATACAGGAGTCTGTAGTCAGCTTGTAGTAGTTTTTAACAAATAATAATAATTTTGGGGTTTACATAACAGATTTTTTTTGTATGTGACCTTTAAGAAGAAAAAATGAAATATTGTACAGGTTGTGTTCTGTAATAATAGTTCTGTTGAACAGATAGCTATAAGTATATAAATGCATTTATATTGAAATGTGTAAATATTTAATAGCTCATAAATGCAATTTAAATGGACTATTAAATATTTATAGAGTTTAATCTTGTATTGAAATAAAACTGGAAGCTTCTGAATAGGTACTGGGAAGTGTCGATTAATGACTAAGAGTAATATTGAAGTAAAGATTTGAGCAGGTCTCTGAAAAGAAACCAGAATGAAGTTATTAAACCTATTTGTGGATTTTTTTCTTTCAAAACATCTAAGTGAGCAAAGAAAGACCAGATGTATAGAAATTTCTCAGCACTGAGATGTTTGTCTAAATATATGACATCATAGATGTTATTCTTCCAACCTTACAAGCTCAGTAATCCCTTTTTTCTTTTTTTTTTTTTAACCTTTCTCTCCGTATTTAAATTTAAGAATCTTGGTGAAGCAGAATATGTTGTGGCACTCTTCATGTATATGTGCCTGCTTGGTTACCCGGCAGACAAGATAAGTATCCTGACAACATACAATGGACAGAAACACCTAATCCGTGATGTCATTAATCAGCGGTGTGGAAATAACCCACTGATTGGACGGCCAAACAAGGTGACTATGAAAATACATCAGTCATTGAAGTGGTTCTGGTTTGTTTGGTTTGTCATAGTACAGAACAGACTAATTGGATAGATTCACAGGCTACTCTGCAAGTATTCCCTGGTCAGCTACATTTTTATTAACCCACATTCTATGAAATTTCTTAGAGTAGTGCTCTCATTTCTGCCTGTCAGTGAAGTTGTAAAGACTGCGGACTATGTGGGACAGAATAACTTTCCTTTGTCATTTATTTTGTCCTCAAAAAAACCAACACCAACCCAAAAAAACCACAGCTTTAGAAAGATCCATCCAGAGGGGAAATTATATGATAAAATGTATGATGACAAATCCAGTGAAACAACTAAAAACCGTAGTTATAAAAGTCTGGTGGTAATTCTGCAGGTTAAAACTCCATGTTATAGAACTGCTGGCTGTCCGTAATCTTTTGGTATTAGCACTCCACTGTTAGCTGTCTGAATGGAGTAACAACATAAATATTATAATGTATATGGTCAGATAAAATCTCCCAACATCTCCCAGAAAGAAATGGCTGATGATTTTTGATTAGAGACCAGATGAGAGCTGAAGCATCATCTTTTCTCTTCCCATTTACTGACGTATCAGTCTGAAGTTGATGTTAGAATTTTAGTATTATGTTTTAATTGAAATGACAAAGATTAATCCATGGAGGGGTGGTGTTTGTTTTTGATTCTCTAGGTAACAACTGTGGACAGATTTCAAGGTCAACAGAATGATTATATTCTCCTTTCACTAGTGCGTACCAAAGCTGTAGGCCACCTTAGGTATGTAAGAAGATACTCTTATAGTGTCATCAAACTAGATCTTTTCTGAATCAGAAAGATGTTTATAGTATATTATTCAAAAGTGTTGTTCAGTTGTTTGAGTATGTAGTAAAATCTAAGTTTAATGCTATGTACTGAATGAAGTTCAGACATACTTCTTTTATAACTGTCTGGTACCCTCTTCACAACCACTTTATCCTTTAGTAATGGCTTTCGTACTATAATTAGTTTATATTACTGCAGATAGGCTGAACTTGGTTTCACCCTAGTAGAACGATAGGAATGCAGTGCTTGTTGAACAAATGCAGGCTTAAATTTTCTCATAGGTTCTTTCCTGTAAAGGTTTTTATTTGTTTTGTATTGGCAGTGTCGATCACTGCGTGATCAATTGACTGCGTCAATTATGATGTGTAGTTTAAAACATTTGCACTTGATTTGTGAGGTGGGGTGGAGGAAGACTTGCCTGTTCAGCAGTAGCCGGATGTGTTCTCAAACTCATGTTTACTCATTCAGGGATACAGAAAAAGTATTGTGATTTGTTCTCAGTTTAAATCTTTGAAGTCTGCAAAAATAGTAAAGGTCAATTTTTCATGTTATCGGTACAGTGAATGTGCTTTTGTATAGTGGTTCTAGGATTTGGTAGTTACTGAAACAGTGTGTAGGGAAAAAAAACTAAATACATAATACTATTTTAACAGATGATTTTGTATTTCCTATAGTAGAAGACTTCCATACACTTCTAGTTATTTCTATTGCAACTGTCATCAGTGAAAAGAATGTGGTTGATTTGATTTCTTCCGGTTTGCTTTCTGAAGGGATGTCCGACGATTAGTTGTTGCCATGTCAAGAGCCAGGCTTGGGCTTTATATCTTTGCAAGAGTATCACTGTTTCAGAACTGTTTTGAGCTAACTCCAGCTTTCAGCCAACTCACAGCTCGACCACTTCACCTCCATATTGTTCCCACCGAATGTTTTCCAACAGCAAGACAGGTAGGAAAGGCTGTCCTGAATCGCGGCCTGTATTGAGTGTGTGTGTTTCCCCACGTTTTTTGAGTGGATATAAGAGATGGGACCATCTTTTCTGCTAAACCAGTGCCTCTTGGTTAATATGTCCCTAGAGTTAACTTTTATTGTGATACACGCTAGCTGGTTTTGATTTTTTCACAAAACTTAGTTATCATTGTAGCTGTTGTGCTTGCTTCTTTCTAAGTACCATTATTTGACAACAAAACTAAAAATACATAGCAGAGTAAACACCTTTTATCATAAAAGAAAAATACTGGATCTCACAGGAAGTACTTGCTGGTTTTGCTCAGCTAGGTTCGTCAGTACAAAAATATAATTTGTAATACTGCAGTAGATCTTTGGGGAAAGGTTTGTATTAAGCATCTAAGCACCAGACACAGGGTAGGATGGTAAATGAAGAAATGGAGGAGCACTATCTGCTTTGCTTCCAGGAGCTTTGCGAAGGGTTGCTTACATGAACTCAAAATTCAGTTACAGATCTTTCTCTGGTCCTAAGTGCTGTTGACAAGTTTGGGAGGGAGCCCTTCAGTTCAAACTTTGAGATCCACTATGCAACAAAGGCAGCAGTGTGCACAGTCACTGACTGAGCCACGAGGAGCTGGACAGTAGTGGACAAGTAGGCAGAGTCCTGATCTGATTCTACACTATTTGTGCCTTGAATATCTTACACGTGTTAAGTCCGAAATATACTTTATGGAGTAAGCATCAAACCACAACCTTTCCTTTTGAAGTTTCTTTGTTGGGCTGTCGTATCATGATTAATCCAGTTCCCCAAAGTCTTAAGACACTTCCTGTCTTCCCAAAGAATTTAGTTTTGTGGGGTTTTTTTTTAAAAAAGCGTTATTTAATTTCTTGGAGTTTGTTTTTTAATATAGTTAAATAACCTTTGAATAATGGTTGTTTTGGTTTGCTTGCTGAAGTTCTGATTTTTCCCCCCTTCTTTAGAATGGAGAAAGACCATCTCACCAAATACATGTTATTAAGAACATGCCTCAAATGGCTAACTTTGTGTACAATATGTATATGCACATGATACAGAGTACACGCCACTATCAGCAGGTAAGGACCTTCTAATTTTGCAAAGGCATATGTTTAAAATAACATTTACTTCGAGTAAGTGGCACGAGATACTTGTGATATTTGAGACTGTTTAAAATTCAAGAAGGTTTAATGACTGAGAATGAGAATATTGAGGTCTTTCAAATCTTGCAGCAGCAAGAGCTGTATGTTTTGGTAATTTAGGCCCCAAAACCAGCAGTAATTGATGCTAAGTGCTAGACATGGTTGTGTCTGGGCTGAAGTATTCCCCGTTAATATTAAAGAACTAGCCTGCCCAGTATTGAAGTAAACGTGTTATCTTTCAGGTCAGTGTAGCTGGTGGTATGATAGCCAGTATAATATTGTAAAACAGATTTGCATGACAAGCTTGTAGTGTGTAGAAAGGCAGGATTGTGTCTAGAACGAATGTAACCATATTACTTCACTGCCTTATCCAGGCTGGTTAGCAGCTGTAGTGTTTTTAGTCTGGGGCAATTTTTTTAGCACTAGTTTAGCACCAAGTAAAATAGCATGGGATAGGGAGCAATTGTAGATGCTTTCTCAATCCTGTACCTAATTTTTGTGAAGTGTTTAACCCTGAAGCAAAATTCAGAACCCAACAGAACCCCCTTGCCTCCTTACATCTGTAAGCAGAGCTTTAAGGTAGTTTAGTGTGCGGAGCAGAAAGCTGCCTTTACTCAGCATGCTTGGATCTGTAGAGGCCTAGATGTTGCCATTTCCCATAGCAAATGGGAAGGGAAAGGTGTTACATGCTACCCTGCAGCTGCATCAGCTTTCACTTAATATCTGGGATCTAGCATGATTATAATACCTATAACTTAGTCTTTCATGGTACTCAGAAGTTCCCTTGTTGGCTTTTGCTCTTCTGAAGGATTTCTAAAGGTAGGAAAAACTTAAGGGGACACTACTCGCACGGTGTTAGATGGCTGTGGGATAAGAGCATGAGCATGGCTCTGTATCCTTGAACGTATTAGTCCAAGGTATTTGTGAGATCAAAGTTTTGTTCTTTAATGCAAGGATGTTCATCTATCCTATTCCTTCTTCTAAGTGTCTGTTTTGTCTGATTGGAACAGTGTAGTCTGATACGAACCCAAAATTTCTCCTTTTACTGAATGTCAGACATCTGGTTAGAAAATTTTTCCTCTGCAGTTCTTATCTTTGTGACTCTTTGATTTCTATATTTTTATTCTGGAAGGCATAGCTTCAGCCAAATTTGAAGCATTTTTCTAGCTAGAAAAAGCCCTTTTCCAGGTGCGCAGGCTACTTTCTCGCTATTTGTGGGAAGTGCTCTAATTATCTGTCTGCAACAGAGAGAAGGTGATAGAGAAAGAG
Organism: Zapornia atra; assembly: GCA_013400835.1. Lineage (NCBI taxonomy): Eukaryota > Metazoa > Chordata > Aves > Gruiformes > Rallidae > Zapornia > Zapornia atra. The sequence goes on along the minus strand of VZTU01019833.1, from coordinate 212,828 downwards.
GAGTCACACCACTGAAATCCCTTCTTGTAATTTTTAAGTAGTGAAAGCTCACACTGTTTTGTTAGAAACTCAGGCCTAAAAGCATTTTGGAGATGTTTTGGAACCAGTTTGTCTAATACAGCTGGAGATCTCTCAACCATGAAGTTCATATGTGATGAAGACTCAGTGGAGTGTGCAGTTGGTCACATTCAGATGCAAATGAATAGCACTGTCAAAACTGAGAAGTGTATACGTGTCCTGAAAAGCAAATAGTAGCATCTAAATTTTACCAAAAGATGGGTTTGCTTGACACTTCAATCAAATATGGACATGATCCTTCTGCTAATATTATTATTCTTTTTAGCATCCTAATCTTGCCCATTGCTAGCTAAAATTAGTTACAGAACTGCTGGTTTCCTACTGTGGCAATGAATCACATTCTTGAAGGAGAAGCCAAAAAGTTAATTACCAAAAAAAAAAAACAATGTAGGCATTACATTTCTTTTACCCTATTTAATACAATATGATATTTTACCTTTTCTTTTACACTAGTTTTAACAGCAATAGTCACCAAGCACAGTATGTATCTAACTAAATCACAGAAGTATGAGTTTGTCTCATGTATCAAGGATATAATTTTATAATGAAAGTATCTCTGGTTTTGAAATAGGCTTTTTTTTGTGAATGGATGGATTATAGGAACCAGTATGATAACTTCAAAGTCTGCAGAAAATTATTTTCATATCTCTGCTGGTAGTCATAATTGCTTCATAGATTTGACTATGCTTGTCAGAAATTTGTAATATTACTGTCATCTAATTGAAGATAAGACTTCACTATAATTAAACCCTTAATTTGTTATGTGAAGCCAAGTTGCCTTTAAGCAAAACAAAATTAAAGAATCATCCATGGGAGATTTATCAGGCTTTCATTTCATCAAAATGCCTCACAGATTCCAAGGAAGTACCCATCATGCCGTTAAATAATGCCAGGCTACAAGAAGTATGAGTGTTTCTGTGCAGCCTGGAGTTGTAAGGTACTCATCCATACTGTTCAGCTTACTGTATACTTGGTATTTCTTTTCCCAAGTCTGCAATATGGCTACCATTGCTGCTTATGTTTTGCAAACTATTTTTTTAATTGGAAACAAAACACTTTGAGCACACTATATTACTTTTCCAAAAGTATTATGTGAAAAATATCTAAGTATTGCAATACTCCACACTTACAGCTCTATGTGTAACCTGTATAAGTGCAGATAACATTCACATAACATTTAATAAGACTTTTCAATAGGAAACTACTGGAATGAGTTGTTCAAGACCCCAAAAAGCAAGTTAAATATATCTAGGAGTTTGAAATGGTAATAGATGAGATTATGGTAGGAATGTGCTTGTTGCTTCAAGTAGGGTTTTACTGTAACCCTATTAATTGTCTGCCTGTTTGGGATAATTAAATGTGTTTGACATCCTTGAATTAGAAGTAGTGAGTTTTTAACAGCCCCTTGTCAAGGAAAAAAAAAGTGTAAATAAAACCATTTTGTGAGACAAGATTATTATTGATTTTATTTTTTTTATATAGGGGTTAAGTGCCTACAAATGATAAGGGCTTCTAAATGGTAGTCTTTGATGTTAACTTGTTGCCTAATGCAGTGTCCTAAATGTAAGTTGGACAGTTCAGACTAAAACAGGTATACGTGCCCAAATAGATGCATTTTCTGTAAAAACTGAAAATCCTCTTTTTTCATCATCTAGCGTCTACTTCCTCCACCTGCCATGATTGAAGAACCAGAAACTACTCAAACTCAGGAAACTGAAGCAGAAGGTGAAGTGCAAGGTATGCAAGAAGATGCTGAAAAAGAAAATAAAGCAGGGGAGGAAGTGATGAAGGAAGGAGAATTGAAAGTGCCTGAAGTGGATGAACATCGAACCATGCCAGAACACCCCGGAAGAGACAGCGACAGCGGAGACAGCGAACCTGAGAATGAGACTGAAAAGTGATCCACGGGGTGTTTGTCCTCTACATGTTTTGGAAAGGGACAGGGTAAAAAGCAGTTAGAAATATGATCGCTACTTTTACAGTGACTTTTTTAAATGGTTGCTTGCATAATGTGACCCACTGGGTGTATTTTTCACTGAATACTTTGTGGACAAGCAAAATGTTTGGCAAACCTTGTTCTGAGTTCTTGTAAGTATCAGTAATGTAGTTTAATAGCCTGAAATGATACATAATTTGCTTTTCATATGTTGTTCAGTAAAGATACTTTTTATACTGGTTTTGAATACTTGACCTTTAATTCAGTCACATGAGCTGATTAAGTATATTCAGATAAAGACCCTGTGATTTCCTTAATATTTTGCAATGGAGAATTCCTCACACAGAGCTATCCCTGTATACACTGAGATGGTATTTTAGGCGTAGGCTTAAATTCAGCAAGATAATGTGAATAATTGTGAGATTTTAAAATGTTAAAAAGCTTTATTGATTTGGGACTGTATTGAGACCATATTGATTTGGGAAAGTATTGAGCATTCATATGGCCCAGGTACTTGTAGAAATTTCTTATTGCTGAGTTCTGATGCTGTTTTTAATTTATTGTTATTTACAGAAGACATAAGGACACGGCTTTTCAACAGCACAGCTTTTAAAATTAGTGCTTTGAAATAAGTTTCTTTTGCTTTAAGAGGACACAGTAATTGCCTAGGATAAAGCCATATTCAGAAGACAAAGGAAGATAGTTATGTGAATGCAATGACACAACGGTTGAGTGGGTTTTCTAGGGTAACTTCCAAGTATCCATCTTTCATAAAGTGATCAGAGAGGTATTTGCCTGGTTCATTAAGAATACCTGCCAGCTTGGCAGATTATGGAATGGTTCAGTAAAACTAACGAAATTCCAAGTAGATTTTCAAACAAAGCAATAGCTATAGGAACACCTTTTATTGCTGGCAAAGGGAAAATACTTGTGTGTTTGTGCTGAGATCTTGTCAGCTTTTCTCCTGAAATCATTCTACCCCCATGAGTTAGAGGTTTGCTTACAAGCAAAAATCCTAATGCTTGCAGTTGGTACATGGTGTTCTTTTAACTTCATTTCAATGAATGAAAAGCATTTCTCAAACAAGAAAACTTAATAATTTGGGCAGAATTGTGTGTTCTTCCATTGCTGTTTACTACCAAATTGTCTGCCTTGGGAGAACAAATATTACAGTGATGAATGTGTGGGTGTTAAGTTTTATGCACTAATGTTCACGTGTTCATGCAGGGTCAAATAATACTGGGCCTTCAGGCAACAAGCGACTAGCTCAGCTGAGGGTTGTCATCTTCATTTTCCAACCTATTTTCTATAAATACTTCTGTCTGACAATCATTTATTGTGTTTAAGTATTTTAGGAATTGGAAAAGGACTCTGGAGGGTGTTTTTTTTTCCTAAAATGGATAATTTAAAACTAACAGATTCTATCAGTAATTAGGAGAGAATGAGCTTTTCAGTTCTGTTTTTCATTTTTGGTAAAGGCTGAACTTTGTCTTTTCCATCAAAATATTTTTTGTGTTCTATTTACATTTTCTTATAAGAAAGAGTAGGTGGGAGCAGCGAAGCAGTCTAAAGCTGTGACTTTGATCTACATGGGGTTTTTTCCACTGTCAGTATTTGTTTGGAATGTAGTGTCACCTTCTGATGTCCCTATCTATTCTAGTGAACAAGATCAAGTTGTTAAACTAAACATATGTAAATTTAGAAAAAAGACATGTACAAATGTATTTTTAAAAGAAAGCATCTCTGAGTGAACAAAAACTATTCTAATTTAAAATACTAAATCACAGCATTATGGCAAAGACTGACACCACTGCAAAAACCTAGCGAACAAGATCTTTGTGAAGACAATAAGAGTATCAACTGGAGGAAAAGATACAATTTTTTTCTTGTATTATGCTAAAGCCATGTAATAAAATAAAAAAGTCCACACCCAAAACTAACAAAAAACCCACTAAGGACTTTCTGAGTGAAAGTAATGAACTATTAGTGGTTTATTTCGTATTTATTTAGCCAGCATTTCTATGAATTCCTTAATTTTCTTCTTGCACTGATCCTGTAAAACAACTTAGGCACTACTTTCCAGATTTGCTTAAACAGAGACTAGTTTAGAAATGGCTCAAGCCTTGGACTCAAATATTGTGTGGCTATAAAAATGATACTGTAATTCAGTGTACTGTTCACCTCTGTGATAGCCAAAAAAACAAGGGCAAAGAGCAATTTACTTAAGGTTCTGTTGCCCATGCATAGCTGAGATTGTACTATATAAATATAGACTCCTTTCCCTCTGTAGCTCTGAAGTAATGCAGAAAGCACAAGTTTAAGTCCAAGCAAAGAAAATGCCTTGGTAGTGCTCTCGTAGTATGGCTTGCTTTTGCTTTTGTCTGTGTGGGACTTTGAAACTGGCCGGTGGGTAAATTAATCCTAAAAAGTTCAGGATTAAATTTGCCAAAGGGAAAGAAGAGAGAAGCCAAAGGTCTCAACAAGTGGTTTGCAATAACGAATATGTGCATAAACTCCTGCAGATGAGGCCTACTTTGCATTTGCTTTAATAGTGGAGACCAAAGACTGTTCTTACGCAACAGGTAAGGTAGGCTCTAATTTCTTCCAGAAGGTCCCTTCTCCTCCCTCCGTCTCAGAATGGATCTCTGCAGTTTCCTGGGATGTCTGAATACTGAATGCTTTTCTTCAGAATACTGAAGAAGAGTATTCTCTTGAGGAGCTGAAGTTAAGTTTTGCTGACAGAATGGCTTTGACAGGACAAGAGAGACCACTTTTATTCTCTGAAATCACAGAAATCTTTTGAAAAAGAAGACCTGGAGGTAATGTTGATCACGTGCTGACATTCAATTCTATTGAAACAAGAATTGGGTAACACTCAAAATCTTGTGGATCAAGTAGACAAAAGCGAAAGTCCTAGCCAACAAATGAATGACAACCCACAGCCCTCAAGAAGCTGTGAACACTATCAAGATGCATGGCAGTGTAATTTCCTTTGCCAAACATGGTAATCTTCCCAGTAGAAACAGTCAAAAGGGAATAGATGTTTTGCGGGGATTTTTGGAGTCTGGAGCCCATAGTGCTTCTTTTGCTATGTGGTTTCTCAACTCTAGTTCTCTTAATCGTTTTTCACAGAGGACTGGGACATTTTTGACGGGTACCTAAGCTCCAATAGCTGTAATTTTTTGTGCTGCTCTACTTATTTGAAAATTGAACTCTTAAAGACTTTCAGCTAAGCATCCTCTGTCAGTCCATATATTTTTCTAACTTTTGGAAGGTTTCTGAAAAAGTACAGCACACAAACTTCCAAAATAAAATTCTTCCTTGCCAAGGAAATTACACAAAATTACCAGAGTGAAGAGAATGCAAGAAAAGAGGGAGAAACAGCACCTGCAATACTACTTCCTCTTGCTTTGTAAATAATAGTTGTGCAGGACACTAGCTACTTCTGTTGTTGTGAGAAAATGATCCTATGGTAGGTAACAAGGACAGATTACTTCTCTGGGCCTTGCTCTGGAAGGGCTTTAATCGGCTTATTCTAGTCTGTATGTAATATTAAGAAAAAGAGTATGTTTCATTTAGCTTTCAGTATGATTTTCACTCACCTTGGAAAAAAACCCAGCAAGGACGCAGTCTTTAAATCACATAAATAGCATTCAGGGTAATGCAGAGAAGCTTGTTGCTGTACTGTTATATCTGGAAAACAAAAATAAAAGCTGTAGAAGAGCTATTTCAGCTATAGGTAAGAAACTTTTTCAGAGTTCAGGCATTATCTCTCTGCTTGAGAAGCACTATCAGAGCAAACACAGGATGTTTCTGTCTGAGCTCAAGCAAGAAGCTGAGCCAGCTGCTGTGACTTGCGTAGTTCATCCATAGATGTCAGTGAAAAAGCATATACAACTACAGTGCATGTTTGCCTGATGAAACATTAGGATTCTATGGTTCCAGAGAACAGCATAAAAGAATAAGCTAGAGACCCAAATAAGGGTCAGGAATATATCAGTCCTGGCACCATTTTCCAGAGATAAAAAGAAGCCGCCCTTACTGCATTTATCACGTGTGAATTCCTAAATTGCTGCAACCCAGTGTAAGAGAAGCCCTGCTCTGCATCTAGAGACGCTTCAGCATCCTGCTGTGCTAGCCTGACATCTCTTGTGTGTCAAGAGCACTTATTTTTAGATGGGACAGTCACTGGGGACATAACGTATCGTAACTACTGTAATGGAAGTAGTTCAGGGGCAGCAGAAGTGGACAGGGAGAAGAAGCTCAGTACAGAGGCACTAACATCCTTTTTCTGACCATAATCCACAGCAGTATAGACTTGCCCTATTTTTTCAGAGTGATTTTTGGCAGCAGCAGTCATGTCCTGTTGGGCAATACCGTGTTTTCTAAAATGAGACATTCCTGCATGTTTTGCCTGCTGAGTCAGAGAGAGGAGAAAGCACCAATAATCCTCTTGTGCCGAGGACACATGCAAGAACACTGAAACAAGACTAACTGGGAAAAGAAGAAGCCCGATTGCTGAAGCCCGACTGCTCTCACCACCTCTGGAAACATGGAACACGTTGCTGACTGTTTATGTCTGTAAATATGACCAAAGTTTGAACAGAATTCATGAATTTCCAAATATTGCCTCTGTATGGCTCTAAACTAAGAACTAATAAAGACTGACTTTGAAAATGCATAACTTTTTTGTTACAAAACTGCTGTTGTCTGAGACAGCTCAGTTTTGCAGTTTCATGCAGGTCCTATAGGATAACATTACGTACTCACCTTCTAGAAAATGTAGACTGGATTTTACTCATACCCTACTGTGTATTGGTCTAGATTTTCTCATTGCTGTCAGTATGTAGTAGTGAAAAACCACGTGGAGTAGAAAGCCAGAAAACGTGGCATCCTGGTCAGTTCTGTATTTCTTACACTACATCTAAACTTCTGAAATGAATTAGTTACATAAACCTTAAGTGGTTTTCAGAACAGAAAACACGATAGGGAATTAGGAAACTTTTGTGGGTTGTTGTTTGTGATTGTAGTATCTGTGATTGGAAAATTGATTATAATTTTCCAAAAGCAATACTTTCTCCAAAATGTTAGTTAGATGTATCTTTGGTATCATATTTAAAAGCAGACAAACAAAACTAGTTCAAGCACTTGGATTCAGTAACGTACTTTTCCCTCAGATGAATCATATGTATGTCAGGTGATAAAATAGAAAGATGCAGTATTCCTCTGGTGCTTTGACCCTGGCTGAAGGCCAGAAGCTCACCAAAGTCACTTTATCACTCTCCTTTTCAGCTGGACCTGGAAGAAAATAATGTATTGAGATGCTTAGGGGTTGAGATAAGGACAGGGAGAGATGATTCTGCAGTTAGGGTCATGGGCAAAACAGATGCAGCACAGAATAAAGGAAAGAAAACTCTAATTTATTACACTACACTGCACACAGTGACACCAGAGTTGGGTAAAGAGAAGTCCGACCTCCCCCACCCCTCCCTTCTTAGCAGACTTCACTTTAGTCAGGATTTTGCTCCCTTTTTCCCCCCACCATTGTGGCACAGGGAGGGGCAGGGACGGGGGAAATGGAGTTTTGGTCAGTTCTTCACCCATTGTTTTCCTTCTTGGCTGGGCAGGGCACTCCTAGCACCCTTCCCCTGCCCCAGCATGGGTTACTTCTATGGGGCACAGTCATAAATCATAGAATGTCTCTCAGCATCTCAGGCCCAGACTGCTCGAGCCTGGTTCCTCTACAGAGTCACAAGCCTTCCCCCCAGCAAACCTGCTCCAGCGTGGGGCTCTCTCTTGCTCATCTCTGTGTCTGTCTCTCTCTCTGTGGGCTGTAAGTGCTGGCAGAGGCTTGCTCCAACGCAGGTCACAGTATCTCCCCTGAATGTCTTAACCTGCTCCAGCGTGGGGCCTCTCCACAGGCTGCAGGTGGGGTCTTGGCCTTTTTGCGGAACACCCACTCCACCATGCGTTTCTCCATGGGCTGCATCTTTCCCTCTGGCACCTGGGGTGCTGCCCTCCTTCACTGACCTTGGTGACTGCACAGCTTCTTACATCTTCTCACTCCCATCTCTGGTGGCAAAATGTAGGTGCTTGCATTTTTTTTTCTCCTAAATGCGATTCCCAGAGGCGCTGTGACTGTCGCTGATTGGCTTGGCCTTCATCATCAGTGACTCTGGCCTTGAGACCAGCTGGTGTTTGCTCTGTAGGTCCTGCAGAAAGCTTCCCACTGCTTCTTACAGAAGTCACCCCTGCAGCCCCCTCTCCTCCACCCGTACCCAGCCATGCAAAACTACAATGCCAAGAAACTACACCAGAAATGCTAAAATAGTTCAGAGTGTTTAAACATTCTGGGTTTTTTTTGTCCTATTAGCATTAAAAGAAAACATTAAAATTTGGAATTTCACACAAACAGAAAACTTGATACTATGTTTGGACGTTGAACCTCTCCTGCGGCACCACTTGAGTTCCAGTTTTGAAAACTGACCAACCGAGACACAGAAGTAAATGATTCATTAGAATAAAATTCAAGCTATTAAGATTGTCTTCAACCCTTGCTTTCCTACCCTGATACGGGATGTAGGAATAAACCTTTTCTCTACTTGTTCAAACATACCTGGTTTGAGGCACCCACTAATTTTACTCCCAAGTAGCTCATTATTTTCACAGGTTCTGTTCTTCATCTCATTTGATTTCTAATGTACTGTGAACTCATCCTTCTCCTGTGCACCGAGATACTTCAGTGATGGGGCAGTTGTCCTAGATTGCTCCCTGCTCCTGCAATGTTCACCCACTGGCGTTCTGTCAGTCTGAGCTGTGTGATGAGATGAGGCACTGAGGACAGCAGCTGCTCCTGACTCATCTTCATGCTCAGTCCTGTGTGTGGTACCATCCTGCATGTCTAAGCTGAACTAGTTATTGTTATAAACTGAAAATAAAGGAAATGGAAGGAAAAACTTGGCAAGCACGGCAGGTTTAGTGGTTTAGATTTTATTTATCAAAGTGCAAACGTCAGTGGAAATGCACATGCATATCTTGTGTAGCAGTGATACCACTACATTGTGTATCACCAGGTTTGTATATTTTGCTATAACGTCCTGTTATAGTTATTTCTCTCTCCCTTTCCTGTCCCAGTAAAATGTCTGTATCCCAACCCATGAGGTTGTCTTCCCATGTTCTTTCTCCTCCCCACCTCCTTCTTTTTTTTTCCTGGGGGGTTGGGGGAAAGCAAGAGAGCCGCTTCGAGATTGCTCAGCTGCCAGCTGGGGCTAAACCAACAGTAGATGACTCTTAAAGAGAATTTCTTACTGTAATCAAAAATGGGGTATGCTGAACTGTGTTGGTGTGAAACCTGATATTTTATTTAATAATAAGTAAAGCCTATTTTGTATGCTATGAGTTTAAAGCAGGATGTAAAATGTTTTTGATATTATTAACAATATACAGAACTATGAATTGATATATGCACCCATGCTCTATGAGGAAAGTCCATTTAAACAGCATAATGCCCTTTTAAGTGGTGTTTTGGCATCTTATCAAACAGGATGGAAAAGACAAAATGCAGGAAATTGGAAGATTTGAGGAATACCTAGAGCGCTTGTACAACTGATGATACAAGCAGAAACCTTTCCATTGGAATTCTGGGACACGTTTTCCTACCCAATTCGTTCTTTGCTGTTTCTGTTGTATGTCTGTTCCAAAATGGACTCTTCCACTGGGAGCAGTGGAGTTTAATGTAAGATGACTGTAAAACTTTGTTACCCAGCCTTATATCACTATCCCTGCCAAGGAAGGCAGGGGGAGACACATTTTTAATATCTCTAGGATATGCCGGGTCTCTCCTCCAAAAGTTTTCACTAATCAAAACATTACATGCACAGGTATTGGTGCCTATCTTTACTTTCTCTACCTCATGCTATTTATGGTTGAGATAGAAGATCCTTACTGTACTAAAACGCAGCTGCCAAACCATGGCTATGACTGGAAGCTACATCTTCAGCTCTGTGGCAGAGGTGACATACCATGGCTTTAGCAAGGTAGGCGGCTGTTCCCCTTGGGATGTGCAGTCCCTGGCTGATGTTGGTGATTTCAACATGCCTCTGTCCTTGCCCAGCAGCTCCAGCCACCCTGTTGGGATTACATGTGCCAGGGCAAGAGTTTCTCCCCAGGATGAAGGTGTTTGCATGTGAATGTCAGGGAATGCCAGGTGCCTCAATTCCTGAGAGAGGTTTGCTGTTTGCAGTCATCCCTCTGTTCCTTGAGCTCCCCCTGCCCCACACCTAAGCCACCTGCTGAGGCCTCTTCTATTGCTGTGGGAATGTCCGGGTTTTGGTACAGTGCAGTCAGTCATCTCCAAGTGAGAAAAGAGGAGACAGGGGCTTTTGCCTGAGCTTGTGTTGGTCACCTATTTTATTAGCATCTGAATTAGAGCAACCTGTTTAACTCAATAATACTGTGCCACCCGAAGCGATTGCTCATTAGGCTGAGTAATACTCCTTTTTACCACCCTAACTTTTACTTCTGTTTCTCTCTTCTTGACGTTTAACTACTTTGTTAAGTCCTTTGATAACCAAGGTACACCTAGCAAGCACTTGGGTCTTAATTTTTAAATAATTTCCTCAGCAGTTTGTATTTTTACCATTAAACCTCAACTATGAATTATTAAAAATGAAACATGGAGAAATGTTCCAGTGTTTTAGGTATGATCAGTTTGTTTTTCCATTGTTTGAGTTTCCTTGGCCTGTTTAGCTGCTGGACATCTCACAAGACCAGCAGAAAATGCCAGGTTGTGTTTTTGATACTGTAGCATTTTCATATATATAAATATATATGCAATTTTCCAGACTGCTGAAAGAATGAACAAGGCAGAAATAAAATGCTCTGACAGCTCACAACTCATCTCAGTCACTGGGGAGATAACTGTTAATAGTCTTGGTGGATAATAGGCTTGATGGATCTGTTAAATAAAGCACATAGCCTCAATGCACAGCACAGGGTGATAATGAAAAGGACCAGCAGATAACGTAAACTCAATTAACCTGGTACTAGCTGTGTGCAACCTGTTTCTCACTAAGCCAGAGAATGAGCAACGGGAGATGTCCTCATCGAGTTGCCTTATGACAGCCTGAGAAGTTCTGCAACTTTATGGTCCAGGCATAAGCTGGCTTTCCAGATTTTCTTAATGTACTGCATTATACTCTAAGCATTAATTGTGTTCTTATCTGCAGTCACATTATCACATGTGTTGAAGGAACTTTGCAACTTATCTCTGTTGAGCTACATTAAAAATTTGCATCCAAGTCATTCTGATCTAGAAAACTACTCATTAAAGTGAATCTGATATTTCCCTTCCCTCCTTAGGAAATCTCCCAGGAGGCATGTGTGACTTGGTATTTGTTATGTAAGACTTTTGTTAAAAATAGGAAACAGATTTGTCTTGGCTGAAAATATCTTTTTTCCTCCAAAAAATAAGAATTGTAAACAAAAGATAACTCTATCTCAAATGTCTGTAAACATTTGCAGTCAAAGTTAACCCTTCTCTTCCATGCCACTGCATTTCAGATGGCAGACTGCAACTGCTTAGCGCGGGTGTTATTTTGGCTCATTGTGCTGGCGTTTCTTGGCTGGCCCATAGGCACAGCCCTGTGTGCCCTCCACAGATTCCATTCCCCTCTTGCTACTTTAATAGGACTAGATGAATTAAGCAGAGTGTTGCTGAAGGGTGCCTGTTTGGGGAGGCTCAGAGTGTGAAATGGCAAACCCCGGCGTTAAGCACTGAAGACAGACATACGTCGGACAAACATCCAAGTGTATGCTGCTGGATTTCATCATTTACTCTGTTCATCACAATTTTTTGTTGTTGTTCTAAACAAACCTTTCTTCTATTTTTAACTGTGTATATTTCTCTAGAGGGTGTCTGAGAAACCTTAACAATCCAGAGGTTTCTCTTCTAAAAGAAGAGTCTTCTTTGACGACTTAGTGTTTATAAATATCTTAGGCATGGGATGCAGGGGGAATTGGCCAGCCCCTTTTCAGTGGTCTGTGGGGACAGGACTAGAGGCAATGGCTGTAAGCTGGAGCATAGGAAGTTCTGCACCAACATGCGGAAGAACTTTTTCCCAGTGAGGGTGACAGAGCCCTGGGACAGGCTGCCCAGGGAGGTGGTGGAGTCTCCTTCTCTGGAGATATTCAAGACTTGTCTGGATGCCTATCTGTGTAATAGGAGATAGGGAGCCTGCTTTGGCAGGGGGGTTGGACCCGTTGATCTCGCGAGGTCCCTTCCAACCCCTACGATTCTGTGATTCTGTGAAAATACAGGATAAAAGTTGCAGTATTGCTTTGAAAATGAGGAGCGATAGCATATACATGGAGAAGGTAGCTATGTAAACATCTCTCAGGTTTTGAGCTCAGTGTTAAAATCTAATTAAATAGTTAAAAATAGCTGCCTGAGAAGTGGAATTCGCTTACAGGTTCTGATTGTGGGGAGTGGATTCTGAATTGGAAACTTATTTTTGTGAATATTTTAATCTACAGTGTATGTTGCTCAGCAATAAGAAAAGTGAAATTCTGACCTGGCGTCTTTATAGTGTTTATTATTTCATATGTATATTTCTGTGCCAGTTTAGTGTAGTTCATTTGCAACAGACATTAGGAATCTTGTATGCTAACATTTCATTTTCAGTTAATAACTCGTGAAGAACAGTTTTTCAGTGGAACAACTTTGTTTATGTGGATTCACTGCAATGATTTCAGGTATATTAAATTAATAGATTAGGCTATTAATTAAAAATTAGTGAGCCTAGAAAACAGTTTAAAGAGGTTTAATTGATCCAGAGGAGGGTATGATTAGATGAAAAATGTCCTGTTTAATATCTTCATCAACGACCTTGATGAGGGAATAGCATCCTCCCTCAGCAAATACACAGATGATACAAAGCTGGGAGGAGTGGCTGACACGCAGGAACACTGCGCTGCCATCCAGTGAGACCTGGACAGGCTGGAGAGCTGGGCAGGGAGAAACCTAATGAAATTCAACAAGAGCAAGTGTAGAGTCTTGCACCTGGGAAGGAATAACCCACTGTATGCATAAAGGCTGGGAGATGACCTGCTGGAGAGGAGCTCTGTGGAGAAGGACTTGGGGGTCCTGGTAGATGACAGGTTGGCTATGAGCCAGCAGTGTGCCATGGTGGCTGAGAGAGCCAATGGGATCCTGGGGTGCATCAAGAGGAGTGTAGCCAGCAGGTCAAAGGAGGTGATCCTCCCCCTCTACTCTGCCCTGATCAGGCCCCACCTGGAGTATTGTGTCTAGTTCTGGGCTCCCTGGTGTAAAAAAGACAGGGACCTCCTGGAGAGAGTCCAGAGGAGGGCTACAAAGATGATCAAGGGCCTGGAGCATCTCCCCTATGAGGAAAGGCTGAGTAAGCTGGGACTGTTCAGCCTAGAGAAAAGAAGACTAAGGGGGGACCTTATTAATGTTTATAAATATCTTAAGTATGGGATGCAGGGGAAAATGGCCAGCCCCTTTTCTATGGTCTGTGGAGACAGGACAAGGGGCAATAGCTGCAAGTTACAGTATAGGAAGTTCTGCACCAACATGTGGAAGAACTTTTTCATCGTGAGAGTGACAGAGCCCTGGGACAGACTGCCCAGGGAGGTGGTGGAGTCTCCATCTCTGGAGATATTCAAGATCCATCTGCACGCCCATCTAATATGAGCTAGGGAGCCTGCTTAGGCAGGGGGGTTGGACCCAATGATCTCTCGAGTTCCCTTCCAACCCCTGTGCTTCTGTGACTCTGTTTCAATGACATGTCAGTGTACCAAGAAAAGAAAGAGCTTGCCCTCTGAAAACTAGAAAATCTTCAGAGGTCTATAGTGGCTGTCTAGTAAGTTCAGAGTTATATCCAATGATACAAGTGAACTCACTGAGGACAGAGAAAAGTCACTTTGCCTTTATAAATAATTTTCAGTTGTTTATAACTTCACCCAGTTTGTCACTGAATGTTTTCACTAAAAAAAAAAAAGGAAAGAAAAAAAAGAGATTCCCCCAGTTCAGCTGTAAGAGACTTTAACACAGTGGGATCAAATGCCTAACTATTTTTGAATAGGATTTTCTTCACTCCATGGAAGGGGTAAGTAATGTGACACGGTCTCTGTGGTAGCTGGAGATTGGACTTGATAGTTTCAGAGGCCTCCTCTATCTTGCCAAAACTGAAGCTTGCTACTCCTGTCACAGCAGTGTCAGTGAATGTAAAGACACCAGCTTTGCTGGAGAGAGTGGCATTACGATGCCATATGAATTTTAGCTTTCTTTTTTTAACTTCCCCAAAACCTTTGTGCAAAGGTAGTTCACTGAAAGTATATCATGGTTGCAGAGTCAAGCACCTGAAGTCAATAATGGTCCTCTTACAGGAGCTCAGGAGCTGTGAATTCTCCCAGGGCAGAGAAGGCAGCTGAAACTTAGTAATTAGACATTCATCTAACGTGTGTGTTAATACAAAAGGTGGAAAAATGAGCTTTAGACTGACCACTATGTGTTCTGGATATTGAAAATGAGAGAAATAAATGCATGTAAACTCAAACCCTAAAACTAGTATGTGATGGACTCCCCATAGGGAGCCTTCAAAGTGCTGGAACAAAAGAATATTTTTTTGTTTGACTTATTCAGCACAAGCAGAATGGCTTGGATATTTTCTCTTTTATAGTTCCATAATAATCAAACAGAATTGGAATAAACTTCTGATAAAATCAGATTTTTGTTGAAAGCTACTTTTGAATTATTTGTCTGTGGTAACTTTTCCTCCTGCACAGAAATAAACTTTGTGGAATCAATGGTGTAATTAGATTTCCACCTCAATCATAAATATTACTGTATGACTTCCAACAGCAATTGTGCCAGCTGATAAAATGGAGCCTGAAATACACAAATCTTTTTCAATTACTGTTTAAGCCTAGCAACTACACTCTGGGAGTACTGGAGGATTAATTATTTTGCTCTTCGTTTTTCTTCTCTTACATATCTGGATGGTGCCACAGAGGAACTGTTGTGTCGTGACCGTCTGTGATGCTGAGTCCCAGGCGGATATGTGAGAGTAACACTGGGAATTAGAATGCTGAGTAATCTTTATGAGCATCTCTTTATGCTGCTCTTACCACCCCAGTGCAAATTAGAAAGTAGTAGGTGATTGCTAAAATAATTTTGGAGTCCAGCAAACAAGAAAGATGAGAATGCTTTCCAGGATAACCTTCATTCTTCTCTTTTCTTTTATCCCTAATCTAATTGTCCATCTTTATTCTCCTTACCTCCTTTCTCTATTTTTCCTATTCTTGTTGATTTTAATTTAATTCATCATAATTTGCCTCCTTTTATTTTTTCCTGTGAGAATTTTGATTTTTTTTTTTTTAGGATTTCATTAATTGATTTTGTTTTCCTTCATTATGTTTTCTACTTTCCCCTTTATCTACCTTACTTTGTTGAATTTCCTTTTATATTTACAAAGTTGCTTTTATGCCTGATACAACTGTTGTAAAATGCCTTGTACTGAGTGTGTCTTAGGGGGCTGTAGTGTTCTGTGTCTGGATCTCAGTAAGTTAAACATTATGCTATTGAGTTTACTTAGCCACCATTGATCAGATTTTTGACTGTATCCTACTGTTTATTTCCTTTCAGGAATGGGCCTTCAGCAGTAAGTGTCCTAGACTGGTGGTCTCCAACATTTTTGACTGCTCACCCCATCAGTAAAAAATTTTTGACCACTCCCCCCACTATATCTATATTTATTAATGTATAAATGATGTACGGTTACTACTGTACTAACACATTCTGTACATTATAAAACATATACAAAAATAGAAATTCAAAAGAGAATTAAATAAATATTAAATAAATACAATTTTAAAATATTTTAACATTTTTAATTTCATTTATTAATGGTACAAAAATATTTTCTTCCTGCACCCCAGTGGACTGTCTTGCTCAACCCCTGATGTCCATGCTCCCCACTTTGGAAAGCACTGTTCTAGATATTCCCCAAAAAAGCATTGGTAACCCCAAACACACTTCAAAATAGCTCCTGAGTTCTANAAGCTGATGAAGGGTCTAGAGAACAGGACTTAACAGGAGCAACTGAGGGAACTGGGGTTGTTTAGTCTGGAGAAGAGGAGGTTGAGGGGAGACTTTATCCCTTTCAACAACAACCTGACAGGAGGGTATAGCCAGGTGAGTGTTAGCCTCTTCTCCCAAGCAGCAAATGATAGTACAAGAGGAAATGTCCTCAAGTTGCACCGAGGAGATTTAGATCAGATACTATTTCTTCACCAAAAGGGTTGTCAAGTGCTGGAACAGGCTGCCCAGGGAAATGGTTGAGTCACCATCCCTGGAGGCATTTAAAAGATGTGTAGATGTGCTGCTCAGGGACACAGTTTAGTGGTGGACTTGGCAGTGTTATTTTAAGCGTTGGACTTGATCTTAAAGGTCTTTTCCAACTGAAATGATTCTATTATTAGTTTATTACTTTTTTTTTCTATATCTGATAAAGAAAGCGGATTTTGTAACAGGTCCAGAGTAGCTAGCACAGCAGCACAGTTAGATGAAACAATATTTCCTCAAATTCATGTCCCTCTTCTCTATTTTCTTTCCTTTCTTGTGTATTTTTTGCCCATCTTTTTAAGTTAAACACCAAAACATTTTCACAAACTGGTTACCCTTTTACACAAGGCCACATACATTTCTGCCTCTGGGTTAGAAATAATTCCTGTTATGTTCTACATCAGCCCACAGATCTTTCATTAATGGTGTAACAAAACTTCTTTTAACGTCATTCTTTCAGAACCTCTTACACAGATCTGTGCTAGAATTATAAACTATTTAGGTCTGCATTATTAGTATGTAATTCTACAGTGAGAAATTATCTCCCCTTGCTTATGGAAGGGCTTGATTCTGGATGGCATCAGGTATTTCAGGATGCTGCCTTTCTTCCTTTACCAATTTTGTTCTGTCCTTTAGAGGTAGGAGTAGAATAAACAACTAGACTCTCACAGTGAATCTAGAGATCATTACTAAACAGGCTGTGTTTTTGTAATACTTTAAAATTTATTTTCTTTAATCTTGTGTAAAAGTAACGATGTATAACAAACAGATAAGAATTAATGGAAGCTAATGTATAAATATGCTATGTATGATAAATGAAATGAATATGCATTACAAATAAAAGGCCATTCAAACTCATGAATGCTGACAAGCAATAACTTCATGTTTAGCTTTATTGAAATTTTACTTGCAGATATATCTACCCAACATTTACAGTTCCCTGACTTGAATTTCTATGGTTCTATGTAGAACCAGGATCTTTTCTTCCTTTATTTTTCACACACATTCTCACCTATCCCACGTGACTTTCTCCCAGGTTAAGTAATTAATCTGCTCATGGCATCGTATTAGTCGTTTTAGCAGCAGAGACATTTTGAAATCCAGCTCCATTTTCACAGCATTTCCAGATGCAGGAGGCCAAGCAAGAATTTATGTAAAGTTTTGATTTTCAACCCACTTCTGTTTCTGTGCTCATTTGAATTCCAAGATTGTCTTCCTTCTTTTCATTTGAATACTGCAGAGATATTTTTTCCTAAAAGGTAAGCCCTGCAGTATTTCATTTCCTTATTGTTAATAACTGAACTCAGGATCTCATTCCTCTGTGGCTTCCTCTGGGTATAACTCTGCTGAAACCAGCAGAACTTTCAGGCAGATCAGCTAGGTGAATCTGGCTGAGCAAAGCAATTTCTTCATCGTGACAACGATTTGATCTTACTATAGTCATCTGTAAAATCGCATGCCACAGAACACCCGTAGGAATGGGGCAATAACTGGAAAATCTGAGGACTACTGGACTGATGCTTAGAACACTGGAGCGGCACTTCCAAGATTAATTTTTCTTTTTCAGATTGATAAACCATTTCCTATTTATTATTAAGTCAATCAATCTCTGTCTCATTGCCTAAAACATAAAAAGCTCTTAGGAATTTTGGGATCTTAAAAATCACTAAATACAAAAATATTACTAAATACTGAAATGGAAGGCCCGTGTTTAGAGCTAGAAATCTACTGACTTTTGGATATAAGCGGGTTGTTAGCTAGCACAAGACTGCCATTACAGTGCATATTCTAGCTTTCTCTCCCAATGTCTCAAGCTTTAATGGTTTATTTAGTTTATATGTTTGCAGCCTAGCTGATCTAATCTTCTGATTATGCTTAGACATGATATCTTCAGCATTCATCCTATTACTTATTTAATCTTGAATTAATTTTCTGCTTGCTTAGAATTTTACCCGCTTCCTGGTGCTATAAAAATCAAGCAACAAAATTATGTATCAGTCATTTAAGTCAGAATGGACCTAGGGAGGTCACTGTCCAGGTCCTGCTGGGATTTGAACACCTGCAGTATCCTTTGAAGATTAAAAGTAAATTAACAGGTTTGAAGGGTACACAGCAATTTAGAATATCTATCTACCAGATAGGTATTTCTTTATCCTTGGGTATTTAGGCCAAATACAAGTAGTTGTTATGTTCTCCTTAATTTCATAGGAATACAATACTCATAGACAAAATTTCAGGGCTTGCTCTGGAGCCTATGAAGTCAATGAGAGTTGATTAAAAATTTTGGTGTTGTTTGTATCAACTCCTTAAGCTTTCTTCTCAGGGTTTTCTCTCAAACATATACTATCTGTAGTTAATTCCCAGTTGGTGGGAAGTATCCCTGCTTGGATACTTAAAACTCACTGCAGTGTTCTAGGTGCAACAGTTTATTTCTCACAGCAGCCATTTAGATAATTTTTACTTGAGTTGTCATAGCATCTTCGCTGGGAACCAGCATGACCATCAATGGAAGAAAAAGGGAACAGCATTTCTTTTCAGTTTCTTCAAGCCTTGATACGATTCATATTTCATAAGGGATTTTGTATTAATAGCCTTTACCTTTAAAATGGTATATATTTTGAAAGCACCATGGATTTTAATTGCTGCTTTCGAAAAACATGTAACATGCTAAATGTAAGGAAGGCTGGAGGTGCTACAGTGCCTAATTCCTAGTGGCTTGTCATTCAGGCAGGAATCAAAATATTGGTGTAGATGTGTAGGTTCCATATGAAATACATGAGAAAAAAGCTGAAGTAATGGTAAGACATTTAGAGTTAATATATGGGAAATATTAAATCCCAGCATGTAGCTGGAATGTCCTTCCCTTGTGGAGTTAGTGTGCTTAAACTGGAGAAGCTAGTATATAGGTATCCTGTTCATGAGGAGACAGAACTTGCAGAAATTGTTGTTATCTTTTCTTCTGTATAATCAAAACAGGACTTATTCTTTATTGTTTCTTTTGTTGGCTTCTCTTTCAGGTGCCATCTGGGAGTGGAAAAGGAGACGGATGTAGAGAAGAGGCTATTCCCTCTCCTTTCTATTACACATTAGAGGTCAGATTATTCTGCTGGGATGTGAGGTACAAATGTAACACAAATGTAACACTGTCTTCAGCTTTTAGGTGAGCATCCTGAGCAGCAGAATGACTTTGATGAAATTGTGCCTCGTTGTGTTTCATGTGGGCCTCTGGGTATGAAAAAGCAAAGGGAGAGAAAAGAAAAAATTAAATATGACTCTGTAGTGTACTAGTTGTACTTGGCTGGAAGTGTCCTGGGTATCTGCTTTTCTCTTTTTTTAACCCAGTGTCTGTGCAAAGCCTCTGTGAATGGTGGTGAGCAGAGCAGAGGCAAGTAATTTATTGGCTAGAAAAGCTAAGTGGTGACATGGCAAGCAAAAAGCAACCACAAATGGGTGATGCAGACAGCAAGATCAGTGGCAATGCTTTTGGTGTGGTCTCTCGCCATCAGATGGGGGATCCTGTGGGGGATAACAGAGGCAGGCAGGGCGGGGATCCCACCAGCCAAGTCCCAGTCCCATGGGGTGCTGATGTTAGCAGCTGATGTTAGCAGTCGCAATCACAAAGAACTTACCTGCACGGAGCAGATAAGCAGGCACTTCTTTTATTCCAGTGCTGGGGAACACGGGGGATAGTTCCACCCAAGACATGTTCACCCACGGGTACAAAGCACAACATATTGATACAGTTTTTAGCAAAATCATTGCTCAAAAATGCTTGCTTCTTAGCTTGACCTTACAATGATTGGCTTTTGATTGCTTCACTTTATCTATATTATTCCATAAAATTCATTGGTTAACTATGCTGATTGTTTTAAATACAAAGGGGGNGGGGGGTGTAATGATTAGCATATTCATATTACTTCCTGGAAATCATTACCATATGTTAATGCCCTCCGCTCATGCGTAGTTATGTTGAGCAGGGGTCCTCTGAGGGTCGTCGATAGTCTGCCTCACTGTGTCCTCGAGTGAACCCCATCCTTGTGCAAACTCATTTCATCTTCAGCTGGTCTTTCATAACCAGAGCCAGTTTCTTCAAATACTTATTGTTTTAACTCAAGGTCCATAACCAGTACCCATTGTTTTAATTCAGAGTCCATAGAGATTTTCCATAGTGATAAAGGCACACACTGTCTTGTCCCTAAAAGCCTTAACATGCTGTATATTCTTATAGCTGCTACAACTCCATTAAGATCAGTATCATATTTTAAACTAAAACCAAAATCACCTAGAAGTTAAGCTATTTTATTAGGGTGATTGTAACACTGACACAGGGTCTTGGCCCATGGACAGGGACAGTGGGTGCCCTCTGGGCCATGGAAGATACAGTCTCCAAGTGTCATGTGGTTAAACAAAGTTAAAAATCCATGGGGTTTTTTCCCCTTTACTCTGTCAGTCAGCCAGAATACAGCCTGAACCCTTAGAAACCTTGGTCCTCACTACCTCTATCGGAGGATAATATCAGTGCAAACCCACCTGTGTGCCCCTGTTCTCTGTATAGCTCATTCAAGACTGGGCAACCTCAATCAGCAAATAACTTTTTTACTCATTTTTATGGAGTTCCTTGCCTTAGAGCCATTTTTTTTCTCATTTTGAAGGGCAATGTGCTATATTTGATTTTTTTCTGCATGTCAAGCATTGTCAAATGTCTATCCAATGCTTTGGTCTGTCCAAAACATTTTGCACTGGGAAACAATTGCTCATCATGTGATTCATTCCTCTGAGGGCCACCACATGGGCTGGTAGTTTTGATACTGTTTTGCAGAGTTGGAAAACATCTAGATTTTCTTAGTGATGACTTGCCTTTGGTTGTGTTTTGTGTATTATTTTAGAAGACATTTTATGGGAAAATAATTGCTTTATGAACCATCAAATTGACCTTTTTTTCCCAATCATCTACCATGCTTCAGGCAATAGATTAAAACTGTATTTTCAGCAACATTTTCCCCAGTTGACTTAAATGCTGAACTTTTGACAATGAGATTTTACTGATGCCATCTGGTACTTCCTCTGATCTTGAATCACTGTAATTTTAGGTAGATTACCTGTTCCTTAAATATGCATTTAAACCTTTCAACCTTTTACCTCTTTTTCAGAAGTTTTCCATGTTTTTATAATAGTTCAGTCCCCTGCCTGCAATGGATCATTGTTCTCAACATCAGGGCAGTTTTTCTCTGGCCACTCTTTACAGGAAGAATACAACAAACAGAATGTTTAGCTGTGCCTTAGAAATATCTTAAATGGAAGAGTACATTGCTGCTGTCCACAGCTCTTTATTTATCTCCAGGACATGTTGAACATCTTTATATAAATTGCTAATTTAAACTTGACTTTTAAGCGTCTTTGTATCAACCATAATTAATTACTAAATTGCCTGAGCCAGTAACAGGTCTTCCTATCTTAAGGGTGACAGTAACAGATAAAAGTATTCCAACACACTAGAAATTAAGCATTCTGTTACATAGGTAACTCAGAAATGACCCTGTGACATTTTTTTGTGATATTAATGAAGCATGTTAAGTGAAGTCTGAAATGCAGTGATTGTTTACAGGGTATGTACAGAAGATACAGTACAAACTTATTACTAAAGCATTGGTAAATGCTTCGTCTTGTTTAAAACAGCCTTTTTACAAGAAAAAGGAGGTAGACCATGATTTAGTTTCACCATAGTTAGGACTTTGGATAAATAAGTGACAAAATAAGCACTGGTATAAAACATTCCCCACTGTCATTCTAGAATATTATTTAGAAAGTTATTACACCCTAGAGGTAATCCCCTTTTAGTTCCCTGAAATTTTTTCCATCACCAAGCATTCTAGAATTGTTCAAAATAGGCTTTTGCTATTTTTATTTCAGTTGAACTCTATTTCTTTGCTGTGGTATATTTTTACCCTGCATGTATATACCAGCAGTAGCTTAGTAAACACTCTCAGAGATCTGAAAAATCTGTCAGCACTGTTATTGTGTTACACATATATTTTATTGTTATAATGAAAAATATCAGTCTGGTACAGATTCTTTTGAACAGCACTGAACATATTATGGGGATGCTGGTTTGAAATGGAGACTACATTACTGAAGTTAGCTCCTTATACGATATCGATTTTGGAAATATTTGGATATTCCTTATAAAACACACTATACAATCAACTATTCATAAAAGCTAGTGAAGGACATACCTAGGCCATACCTGTACAAAAATAAAAAAATAAATAAACATTCTCATATTATGAACACACCATTAAAGAAAAAATTATGATCCAGTGGCTGATGAAAATGGAGAAGATTGAACCCATATTACATACCTGTTGTCTTCACTGGAAAGTCTAGGTTTTTGAATGATGCTTTATCTCCCTGCTCAATTCCAACCAGCCATAAGGAGCAACGAATGGCAAAAAGTGGATAAAATTTGCATTTGCAACATGATATGTAGTCAGAATACACTTGTTGTGTGGTTTTTATAGTACATAAAGTCTTTTTCTAAGGTAGCTTTGTGCAACCTTCTGCAATCTTTTAGTTAATGCTTAATTCCTAATTGTTTAATTTTAAATGGATTCTAATGGTCCATAGAAAACTTAATACTGATTATCAAAGTTTTAGCTTTGATTAATAAACTGTTATGTTTGAGGAAATTTTTCCATCTACTGAATTTAGCTAAGAGGTAAATGTCTTGAAAATACTCTGAAATAAAATATGAAAAAAAATTGTATCGGTCAATTAAAATATTGTGCCTGTAATTCAGATGATAGTGCTTTTCTGCAAAATAAATCTATAGGTTTGTGAGTTTTTTTAACCTATAAGAAAATGAAATGAGCTTACTTGACAGCATTCTTTTATAAATGGAGTAGAAAATTCCTGGGGTTAATGTATTTTGAAGAATCTCTGTTTTTTAACAAATTTGGCAGAAAGTTCCAAGCCAGTTCTGGTCCTGAATTCACTTATTGCAATGTTTTCTCTATATATCATGGTCCAGTTACACATTTATTAATAACTGAGAAGGTTTTATCTAAATCATCTTAGAACTTTGCAAGCTCGCAGGTTGGAATAATAATTTTTATGACATTCATGAAATATCTTCGTGTTCCTAATAGCAGCAGTAGAATCCAGACGTCTCTTAAAATGGTATTTCTTGTGAAGGTTGTATCTATCAATTGTGGCAAAGCAAACAGATTCTGTGTACACCACATTCAGAGACCATTATGTACTTGTATCTGAGAACAATGCTGTGATTCTTGTTCAATAGCTGGAATTCATCTTCAGAAGTAGGATTCAATTCTTACATAAATGTTAATTTCAAGTCATGCCACTTCATGCTGCTGAACCTTACTTCTCATCTGTAAAGCAGTACCTCCTACTCTTCTCAGTCTACACAGAATATGAAAAGTAGATCCTCCCTCTTTAACACACAGTACAAGAGAATGCACACAGAGATGTTAAAAGCCAGCATTTGATGCTTTCCTTTACTAAAAGCCAATTCCTTAGCTAGAATACAATTAGAATAGACTGTTTCTTTGTTGCTTTTCTTGTAATTACACAACATCTGTCTTTGATTCTGAAAAACAAAGGGCAACTGAGAAACAATATGGAAACTCAG
The DNA here is from genome assembly GCA_013400835.1 of Zapornia atra. Taxonomy (NCBI): domain Eukaryota; kingdom Metazoa; phylum Chordata; class Aves; order Gruiformes; family Rallidae; genus Zapornia; species Zapornia atra. The sequence continues at coordinate 188,801 of VZTU01019833.1, read as the reverse complement.
TGTTTCGCAGTAACGGGTAGATTCAAGTTCCTTTTGTTTCAGATAATTGAACCCTACCCATTGTTACGGACTTCAAATCTACTCGTGCAGACTGATGAGACAGAAGTAATGTGGTGGGTTATAAATAAGAAGACTGGCCTATGTGATATGCAAGTAAAGACAAGATATACAGACAAGATTTCATCTTCCTGCAACTGTTATCACAGAATCACAAGGTGGAAAAGACCTTTAAGATCATCAAGTCCAACTGTTCCCGTCCTATGCTAAACCTCATCTACCTCATCTACTCGTCTTTTAAACACATCCAGGGTCAGTGACTCAACCCTCTCCCTAAGCAGCCTGTTCCAGGCCCTGATAACTCTTTCAGTGAAAATTTTTTTCTTAACATCTAATCTGAACCTGCCCTGGTGCAGCTCTGTGCCATTTCCCCTTGTCCTATCTCCTGTCACCTGGTTGAAGAGACCATTGCCCACCTCTACAACCTTCTTTCAGGTAGTTGTAGGTGGTGATAAGGTCTCCCCTCAGCTTCCTCTTCTCCAGGCTAAACATCCCCAGCTCCCTCAGCCATTCTCAAATGATTTTCCCTCCAGCCCCTTCACCAGCCTGGTTGCCCTTCTCTGGACTCGCTCGAGGACCTCAATGTCCTTACGGTGAGGAGCCCAGAACTGGACACAGTACTCGAGGTGCGGCCCCACCGATGCAGAGTACAGGGGCACAGTCACCTCCCCAGACCTACTGGCCACACTATTCCTGATATAAGCCAGGATGCTCCTGGCCTTCTTGGTCACCTGGGCACACTGCTGACATATTTAGTATGCTAGCTGGGGAAGAAAATGGGTACATTTCTTGTTTCTCTAGAAAACTTTTCCTTGCAAATCGAATCCTCTTTTATCTTCACAGAGTGGGTGTCTGCTCCTCTTGCATAGATGTGGCTGCAAATGACAGCTATGTCATGATGAAAACAAAGATGGAAATGGCAAGAGAAGGTAGGTGAGGATAGTGGGAAAGTGATAAAAAACAAATAAAAGTAACGGATGTTGATGAAGAGCAGGACATTAGAAGAAGTGAAGAAGAGAAAAGATCAATCCCTAGTTTGAAAAGTTCTGAAAAGTTCTTAGAAACTGGATTTGACATGAATTACCATAGGTGGCTGTGACTCAGAGACCTTGCAGAATGACTTACAGTAGAGGACTAGACTAAATCAAAAGGTTACAGATGTGTGCTAGAAACACTGACATTAGTAGCAGATTTGCATCTTTACGTGGTGCTGGCCTGATAGCAGTTGTGATGCTAAATTTGCAAAGCAATATGTAGATAGGCTATGAAATCCTGATCACTTTCTATAGAACATGACAGGCGCAGAATCTATGGCAAAGAAATAAGAGCACTGTGAGCTTGGAGGACGCTGAAGGTGGAGTGAGCCATAAATCAGGGTGAGGAAGTGCCTTTGGCTGCAAATTTCTGAGTCGGTGTCTTGCCTTCTCTCTCTTTTGCTGTTCTGCTTTGTCATTTTAAAGTACCTAGGTATTTATCATCTTAATTTATATACTAATGAAACCTCTGCTAAGGTCCCAGGTAATTTCATTATGCTTCCTGAGTGACCATTCTGCAAGTCTGAGCTTTTTACCATCTCATATAACTTAAATAAAAATAATCACAAATTTAATTTAACTGGGCAGAATTTAGCCTTAAGCATGTGTGGGTTTTTTTAAAATACTCCTAATATAAGATATTGTCAAAGCATCTAGCAATTACCTATTGCCTTTGGAATTGTTATTGATACAGCACTAGCAGCCAGAGACTCGTCAATTATCAAATGATGACTGTGTGATACTGAAAAGGAACACACAAGGGTTTTTTTCATGTTCCGTCTGTTCTGGTGCTTAGGTAAGATATGTTTTATAACTGGAAAAAAACCCAACAGTTGAAATGAGACTAAGAAATACTGATAGAAATACTGCCCATCAACTTGGTAAGGTAGGGCAGGTATCTCTCAGAGATACTGCATGGGACTGGCTGCTGAGATGCATGCGGAAACAGCTGAAGTGTTCAGGAGATACTTCTGTCCTCTTGAGCTATTACTCCATGTTCCTCAGTGCATCAGGCAGCCTGAAGATCCAAAACTGTTGCAATTTCCCTGGGCTGAATTTTATTTGAAAGCAGCCTGCAGTCTTCACTGTATGAATTGCTGGAGCCCTACCCTGTCATGCCTGTCATGCTCTGGCTTGTGAAAGAAGTGCAGCATTTCTGGAAGCAAGACATTCCTCGTGTGCAGGCACAGCGCTTTTAGGATCTCCCAGCACCCACTGAGCCCTCTTTTCACTGCAAAGGGGGTGTAACGGGAGTGAGAGTCCCAGCCCTTCTTTCTAGGTGACATGTAACACATAATGATTCTGAGGGGTAAGAGACTGGGAAGCACAAATTTCTTTCACTGCCACTCACCCCCACTGATGTTGCCAGTGCCTAATTCTCTCAGCTTCATAACAAGGTGCTTTAGCTGCATCTCTAACTCCCAGTGCCCATCTCATTAGTCTGTTATTTCAGTGCACACTTAAGATGTTTTAGGTTAATTATAGATGTGCAGCAGTACATGAGTGAGTGAGAGAAAGAAACATGGAGAGATGATAACAGCCTGCAACTATGCAAGGGGTTTAAATGCTGAGAAGACAGGGAAATGTACTAAGTATGAAACATGGGCTATTACTAAGGTGAAAGAAACATAGCAAAGAAAGGGAAATACCTGATGAATTCTCTGGAGAAGTTTGCCTGACAGTGATTATTAAATTAGGAGACTCTCCTCTAGCAGAACAGAAGAAAGAAGAAAGACTTCTCACTTGTGAGGTTCACAATCTGATTGGAAAAGTGTGATAGAGCTTTTTATAGGGAACAACTTCATGTTGGTGGTGACTGCTGAATTGTCTTTTCTGGCTTCTCTTTGTATATCTGCATACATACAGAGACATTTTCATAACCACACAGATGTAAGTAACCATATATGACTCCATCAATGACAGTGATTCATTCATGACAGTGATATTCATCATATATTTTATATTTGGCATTCTCATCTCATCAGGACTCCTGCCCATCAGTAAGATGCTGCTGCAATGCTTCTTATATTTCTAAAGGATATATGGCTTCAAACAGCTGTCATGGGACAAAAGAAAACCGGTCAGAGTGGCATTTGCTTCTTATTCTTGAAAAAGTAAAATTTCTTCCAAAGATTACACTGGCCTGAGGCTTAAGAGACGTAACATTTAGCTCTCTGCTAGGACAGATTTTGTATGTCATCATCCATTGGATTTAGAAATAGCAGATTTTAAGTGAGAAATCATCTGCTCCAAGACCTGCTAGGTCAGGGTATACTGTGCGTGCAATGGTTTGGAGTATTACGAAGAGTTTATTGTTTTTATTGGAACATGTACAGATAATAAAATAATAATCTGAAAGACTGGATAAAAATTGAAAGGGCTTGATCCTACACATTTTCAATTTCTGAATGCAATGCTAACTACTGTAAATAATCTGAAGTCTGTGGCAGTAAGTTCTCTGTGCTTTCAAGTTTTTGAAAAATCAAGGCTTTATTTTTAAGCTAAATGCCTTTTTCATTCAAAAGCTGAATAGCAGTTGTAAGGATTTCTGGGCATCATAAGATCACAGTGTGATTTTTTTATATATGCATTTTTACCATGCAGAGGTAAGAACAAACTCATGGTGTCATTTTTGGTTGCTGTCACAACAGTGTCTTATTGGTTGAATAATACAACCAGGTTCTTCTGGGTCCACGTGTCTTTCTATTTTTTTTTTGGGGGGGTTGGTTTATTTGAGGTTGTAATATCACTTTGTTGCAAAAAGCAGACTGATTTTGGCCAAAGGAGTAAGTTTAGCTGGGTACTTTTCAAATGGCTACGAGGAAGCATATGAGACTTTGGATTTATGTACATGGTGTTTTCATTTGACCTTGCAATATACGGGTGCAGGGGATTGATGAGCTCTCAAGTACACCAAGATCCAAGGTGTCAGTCTTGCTGGATTAGAAATGTAAAACTCAAGGAAAGGGTAGGGAAAGCAAATATTTAATTATAAATGAAACAAGAAAATACTTTGTGTAGATTTTGCAGGGAGAGCTGGCTCTGTCTCAGTTTCAGCTGAATCTCTCTCTCTCTAGCCAAAGGGAATGTAGGATGGGACAGAGAAGGTCTGATTGGGGAGGAATTCAATGCAGCTATCAGCAACTGGCTTCTATGTAAATACTGCAACACCTCTGAGCAGAGGAACAGCTGAGATAACACTGTAAACTAATCTCTAGTGCCAGAGAAGTGGGCCAATCCCTCACATTATATGGTTTCTGTAGAAAAGATGTGCTAGGACCAGATTTAAATTATATATGTCAATTTACCGTGGAATTAAATATGATTTTTTTTTTTATTTGAAAGCAGCATAACATAGAATCATAGAACATCCTGAGTTGGAAGGGACCTGTAAGGATCATCGAGTCCAACTCCTGGCTCCACACAGAGCTAACATATGGTAAAGTATTTTTTCCTTAGAAAAGGTTCTCTGTGCCAGGGTGTATATGCCTATACGTTCTGGCATATATATAAATTCTTATGTAAAGAGGCATCACTATCAAAAATATTTTCAATTGTTACCTGTGCCTAACCAATTTAGATAAATATATACTCACCTAGGGTCCTTATCCCACCAGTATTCATCCTGGTTGATTTTTCTTCAGTACCAGGAAAACTAGGAGCCAATGTTTGTCCAGAGGAGAGACACTAAAGCACAGTCTGTCCCTGCTTTGACCTTTTGAAGTCACTGTATTTCACAGTCCCACACCTTGCTTTCTGATGTAGCTAAGAAAAAAAGTAATATATACATATATACACAGATACATACATTCATATAGAATATATATATGCATATATGAAATAGACATACACACGCCTTTATACCCAAATGGTGTCTTACCTGAAATGGGCTGTGCCTCCTCAAGGCATTTAAAGAAAAGCATGAGCTATCAATGGCCAAGATGTTTGCTGCTTCAGAGTTGTGCTCATAATTGGGTACAACCCCAAGATAAACTGGGGTTGGGGTGGAGCTAACTACCTCATTAATTGTGCTGGAAAAGAGGAAACTGATTTCACTATCTCCAGTTTCAGAAGAAATTAAGGTCTAAGTGTCTCTGATGCCCCCTTTGGATACAGTTTAGAAATAAGTAGTCAGCGATTTCCAGTTCTAACACTCAGTCAGAGCCAAACCACAGTGCAAACACAGCTCTTAC
>VZTU01019833.1:91908-180499 GCA_013400835.1 Zapornia atra | reverse complement strand
TTTTTTTTTTTTTTTTAGGGAATTCCTGTGAAGCTCAAGTGTCTTAGCCAGTCAGCTGAAAACTGTCTTTTCACTAGTGCTTCCAGAGCTGCTCACCAGAACGACACCTGCGAATAACTTAGCTTGTTTTTGTGTTTGTTTCTGGTTGGTTTTTTTTTTTTTAAAATCAAGTACTTGTGCTTTTCCTCATCTAGAGCAGTCATCTGTCACTGCCACGGGAGGCTACCAGCACTGGTAGATGTGCTCCTTAGCTTTGTATGGTGGTGTTGTATGTGTTTGGAACAACTTTAGCTCAAGTCCCTGAGGCTGTGAGGCTTTTTAATTTATTTTATTTACTGATGAAATACCCACAGTGGGTCAGACCCTTGTGCTGCTGCTCTTTGTTGAGAAGGTTTTGTCTACGTTGCAATCGAGGTGACTGCCACTTCTCAAGGCACAGCTGGACTGCCTGGGGTATGCATCCCTTGCAGCAGTGCAGAGCTCCACAGGCTCCATGTACTGCAGATGTACCTGTCAGGGTCTTAGCCTTCTTGTTTGAAAGTAACTTGGGGGGGTGGGTGTTGAGTGGCTCTGATCCTTTTTGATTGAGACATCCTGAAACCTCCCATCAGCAAAGTCTGACACAGTGTGGTCTGTGTCTAGCTCAGACCCCGAGTTGTGGGAGTACTGTACAGGTTTCAGGTCCTGCTTCCTTGCTCCCCAAAACCTCCACGTCCTCTGAGAACGCAGAGCTGCTGCCTTGGGGACATTCAGGACCTAAACCTGGAGCTGTGAATTTAAGTGCGGTGTCAGCTGTAGTTGTCTGTAAGTAATCCCTGTAGCACGTTTTACTTGAAGGATACTGAGCAAGGAGCTTGCAAGGGGCTGGGAGGCTCCCAGAGGAGCTGATTTCAGGGAGGGATGTGAGCATGTGGTGTTTTAGAAGGTATTTAGCACCCTGCTTTATAAAGTAGTGCGAGACCAGTAGACCTGAAGGTATTTATTTCTTTTGAAAAAAAAAAACCAAACCCAAACATTCGTATGATTCAAATCACTTCTGATAATTTGGACCTAGACACTTATGTAACAACAAGGAAAATTCTTCATGTAATGTAGTAAAATAGCATGATTGAAATGCTAGTTATGAGTCTCAGGAAGTATGAATCAACTGCAGAAATTTCTCATCGACTTCCAAGTTCCGAGTCATAAACCATAATGTCATTTAACGTGATTGTTTGTTACCAGAAGGTTGGCAAATTGATGGGCAGAGTCCGAACAGCTGTCTGGCTGTTTTCTGTAGCTCCTCTGACATGGCAAAAATTTTTTTGGGTCTTTCACAGGTGTATTACTTGGCTACTAAATTGTAATTTGTGCCTGAAAACCAGAGGAAGCCTAAGGTTATACTGCAGCACAGAAACCGAAGGTGTGATGGGACAGGGCCAGCCTGTGATCTAGCAAGGTGGCTTATCAGATGTAGTGTAGAAAATGCAGCAAGAGCTGGTGAAATTGCAGCAGAAAGGAAAGTCTTCCTGACCTCAAGGACGCTGACTGTTCCAACGAATCATATGCCAAGCAACCCTGCAGACCCACAGCTGGAGTCTTCTTACAAGCGGACGCTGACAGAATATTTTTATTTGGTGGTTTCTTCACGTGATCAGACCTGTAATAACTTCTGCTTGGTTAAACTTGGCTTCTGAAGGGCTTTGTCCACGTTCAACCAGACTTCTTCCGTTACTGAAGTGGCAGCTACCAAAGAGTGGTGAGGGGCCCGTGCTGCTCTCGCAGGGTTGGGAGCGTACAGCATCACGTGGGTATACCTGGTGCAGGTTGCCTTGAAGACAGGTATGAGCATAAAGTCAGCATGGGTGGGCACGGAGACCTGCCTTCAGGTGCTTATACTGCTTCTGCTGCAGCCCAGAACCAGGCAGACATTCGATGATGCTTCTCATTGTGCTGCAAAGCCATCATCGGGGTCAGCTGTGTGGAGAAGTCCTGCTTTGTCCTGAAAGCTTGCAGGTGTTGATGTTCTTTTAAAAGCACGTTAATTTTTTCCATCCCTGTAGCCCAAAAAGAGTCAGTAGCTTGTAGTCACTGCTGGTTTTTAAATGTCCGGTGCTCTAGCCCTTCCTGACCAACATACGTATTCCTTTGGTCTGGGGATATAGCAGATGTGCTTTCTGTCTGGGGAAGGCTGTGCTTTCATGTGTGCTCCGGGTACAGGTCCTCCATGTTGAGATCTTGCAAAGCTGAGGGAGCATAGGCTTGTCCAAGGCTCAAAGATTATGTCCTGGGAGAGAGAGGAACAGAGTTGTGGAGGTTCTCCAGACACAGAGATTTGTTATCTTACAGGGAGGACAAGAGAAACCGGTCTCCAGAGTGTGGAGTCCAGGATTTATCTTGCCTATCTAGTGATGTCTGTGCTATGGTATGGACTTGCAAGGTGTCAGTGATAATTTCCATAGGGGATGACTATAGGGGCATCTCAGGTGTCCAGGGTTTCTAGGAGATGCTTAACTCTTTCTTTTATAAAGCACCTGAAGAGCGGTATTGGGGAGTAGAAAACAAATGTTTGTTCCCATCAAAGATGGGGAAGATGATCATAAAAGTGTCTCTTTCAGGCTTTTTCACTAGTTTGAAAGTGTCTGTTTCTTTCCATTTCCCACATAGGAAGTCTGGATATCTCATGCAGATGGAAACATCTGGGTTTTAGATCTCTCTCTTTGGGATTTATCAGACCAAATAGGGTACTGAACTTCTGTGCCGAGGGACTGGTTGTACTGCAGGGTTGTGGTGCTGGGAGGGAGGAGGGGGCAGTGCGCATTGTGGGCCAACGGGTGCCCTCATGAAACTGTTCAGCTCTTCTTTGGGAACATCCTTGATAGAAACATAGCACTGGCATGTCTTGACACTGCAGCTGTTAGGAAATGTTAATAGATGTTTTTTTCCCATTTCACTAATGTACTTTTCCTCTTGGCACCAGTTAGATTTATCTTCTCTTTCTCCTCCCAAAACAACCTGGGGTTGGTGTGGAGATCCATCTTTGAGGCAGCGATGCTGGATTGACAGCTTGATGCAGGCAAGCATCCCTATATTTTGCTGCCAAGGCTGTTTTAGCGAGGGATATATCGAGTTCTTTGCAGCAGCCCCCTCTTCCCAGTGCCGGGAGATGAGGAGAGAGAGGGGTCATGGCTCAAACCAAACTGCAGATTAGGGCTGGGGGGGCTCTGGCAGATCCAAAGTCTCCCTGGTCTCTTCTGGCTCATCAGCGCTGATGTGAAGGGGAGCTGCTCTCCAGCCCCTGTTTGGGAGCAATGCCTTCAGTGTGTGCCATGTGTTGCAGGAGAAACAAAAGTCCTTGAAGATGTTGCTACTTCAACTGCCGTCAGAATTATTCCCTGTATAATGAAGAGGTGCTGCGAAGCAATCCTGTGTAAAAATGGGGATGAAATTTAACTGGTCCTCGCCCATGCCCTTCTCATTCGTGCCAAGGGAAAAAAGCCACTAGCTCCCCACAGGGAAAACCTTGGAATCCAATGACAGTCTCTGTGGGTTTCTGCTATGACCCAAATCTGGGGCTGTTGACAGCTGGATAGCTATGGAGAAAAAGTCTGAACCCATCAAATTCCCCAGGGACAAGCACCATAAAAAGTGTGCTTTTGGGTTGCTGTGCCTGGTTATCCACAGTATTGTGCCTTTTTGTGGCAGACCAACAGCCTGGATTCATCGTTGTCTCTGGACTTTTAGAAAAGGGTTTCCCCTTTCAGTCAGAAGACCCATGCAGATCTCAGGAGGACTTAAGGTGAGAGGATGGGGGGGAAACCCAGCTGCTTGCCAGGCAGCCCTGAAGCTCTTCCACGTGATTCAAGTTGAGACCATGGTGAAAAATTTCTTTGATCTTTGAATCCTAAAACTGCAGGCAAACCCCATCTTCCCTTCAAGATGTCAAGTACCTGCCAGGGCAAGGGTGCTCTCTCCCTGTGTAGGGAAGCTGCTTGGAGGTCAGTGCAGGGCTTGCTGTACAAATGCTCTCTCTCCCCTTGCCTGTAAAGCAGCAACTTATGGATGTGATGTCTTCCAAACAGGCTTTTCATCTTTTTGGCAGCCGTCACCTAGCAGATTTCCTTCTAGGAATGATCTTGCAGAAATCCATGGCAAGCACTTAAGCGCAAGCAATATGCCTTCGCTCCACTTGGCTTTTCACAGGAGGGAAGCGATGCTCCCAGCATCCCCACGTGCATTTCTCAAGCAGGTGAATTTTTCTGTCTGAAGGATTTGATCAGCCCACCTGTCTTTTCCCTGCTCTCGTGCTTGGTGTCAGGGGATATGAAATTAGGCAACGAAGATGTATGAGGGCCGTTGCGTGATTGTATTGACGGGACTGTACCATTCATACTGTCATCCCATCTGTTTATACTCTTGGCCACATGTTGCAAAGGTCAAGACATCTACTCACAGGGAATAACCGGAGTGTGTGATGCTGCGGATCTGGCTGTGCTGCCAGCTGGCTGTGTACAGCCTCGCGCTCTCGGCATGCGAGCAGCATCCCCCATGTGTGTCCAGAGCGAGCCCGCATTAGAAATCATGAAGCTGATGATGGGAATGAGTTTAACGACTTCTGCCAAGCCTTGTACACTGGGCTTCAATGCCAAGACAGATCCCAAGTGTCAGAGAGCAGCCTTACATTTGCTCTTCAACTGATGCAGCTCAAGGTTCTCGTTTATGTCATCGTCTTGAACTGGTTGTCGCTTGCAAGCTGCCTGCTAGCGCGCAGCTGACTGATGATGGGATTAAAGAAACAGCACGTGGTCTGCTGTGGTCCTTCAATTGCTGTCTGCCTGGCATTGCTTTTAGAAGTCCACAGCTCCTCTGGATTGCGAATTTGAGGGAGTTGGTGTCATCCTTCTGCTGTTGGCGAGAAGCCCTGGAAGATGCGTGGCTCCTGGAGAAGCTGCTGGTCAAAATGTGCCCTGTTGAAATGAGTTGGAGGGTCATGTTTGTGTAAGCAGTTTATCCAGGTCTAAGTGCCATCTGGACTAGGCTGCTGGAATGACACCATGTGGCATTAGCAGGACTACTCTTGATTTTGTGAAAGCTTTCACAGAGCTTAAAAAAAGCATTGTCTTAAATTTGTGTAAAATCTTGACCTCCAACAACAAAACCAGCAAAAACTGATTATAATTGGAAAAAGTATTGCCAGGGCAGTCTTGATTGATTTGAGTCAAATTTTGCATGTGTAAATAACTAAAAAGCTGCATTTTAAAATACAAACCCAGGTGTGGGCTTTGGGTGGTAGGGTTTTGGTTTTTGTTTTTTTCTTATATACCAAAGCAACCTTCTTAGTTCTCTTCCTCAAAGCTGAAACCAAACAGTTTATTTTAAAAAGGAGGTTTCTTTTGGCAACTTTCTTCCAGCTGAACCTGGCTTCATCAGAAGATCCCTTGGGCAGCTCTGTCACTGATATTTTGCGCTGAGCTCCAGCAAGTTCTGGCTGCAAGCCAGCACCTCTGCTGGGGAGCTGCAGGTCCTTGCTGGGTCTAGCTTGGCCTATCACGGCAGGGATGCTCTCTCTCATAGTAGTAAATATAAACTTCTAAGTTGTGGGTTTTTTATTTAGGTGGAAAGAAGGTGGTGGTTAGACTTTTCCATCCTGCGGAGGCATGATTCTTTTGAAGTCATCCTGCCTCATTACTAACTTGTGGGGGGTTAGGGGAAGGTATGAGTTACTTGAGACATAAACAGTCCCATTGTGTGTTTCTGCTGTATCCCAGCAGATGCACAGTAATGCTCTTAAGTACAGTCCATCTACAACTCACTTAGTATTTCTGTTTGGCCATTTCTATAGCAATGTGAAACAAGGACCAAACAGGATCACCTGAATGGAAAAAGGGCTTATGGCTGAGAGATTCCTATTTGTTTTAGCAGGCGTCAGACCCCAGTGTGTGGGTGACACATGCTGAGAAACAGTAAATCATTCTTCAGGAGCTTGATTCTTGGAGGGTCATACTTAGGTTTCCTGATTGATGGGGCAGTGGGTTTAAATGGAAAGAGGGTAGCTTTAGGTTGACTATGAGGAAGAAACTCTTCCCTATGAGGGTGGTGAGGCCCTGGCACAGGCTGCCCAGAGAAGCTGTGGCAGCCCCCTCCCTGGCAGTGTCCAAGGCCAGGCTGGATGTGGCTTTGGGCAACCTGGTCTACTGGAAAGTGTGTCATGTCCCCTCCACACCCTGTTGTCCCTCCCAGCCCCATGGCAGGGCGGTTGGAACTGGATGGTCTTTAAGGTCCCTTCCAACCCATACCAGTCTGTGATTCCAAGTGTGGTGAGTGTGTGTAGGACTGGGATTTTCCTCCTGTGACAGGGTGAGGGGATATGTATGAGAACCAGTCAGTGGGTTATTTCTTTCCCTCTTTTTTTCCAGTTGTGGCTTGCAGAGAGGATGAGGAGTGGTGCCTCAAGCTTCCCCCTGCGTGACAGACGCTCTTGCAGCAGGGGTGGCGAGTGCTGGCGCCCCAAAGAGGGGCTTTGCACCCAGGGCAGGTTCCCAAGGTGGTGGCTTTGGGCTGCATGAGGCTGCAGCTGCTGCTGGAGAAAAAAAGCTTAATTAAAGAAATAGAGCCCCCATTGGATTGCAGGGATGTTTAATACATCGTATTAGTCTTTGATTCATAAAACATGCTATGGATTTGGGCTGATGTTTCCTGAAGTGTCAGTTAGTTGGGCCCCTGGTTTGAGAAATGGGGATGGTGGATAGTTGGGGTGGGTGGTTTGGGTTATTTTTTTTTGTTGATTTGGGGGGAATTTTTGTTGGTTTTTTGTTTGGGCAGGAGCTATTTTTTGTTTTGTGGTTAAGGGCATAAAGATTTTGACAGCACTGCCGGCAGCTCTCTCTGTTTTACGTTGCAGTGTTCATCATAGCACAATGACAGAATTGAACCAGTGGTAGCAACAGTGGGAATTTTTGGCAAAAAAGGATAATGTAGACAGAGCCGAAGTGTTCTGCTAACGAAAACAGTAGCTGTATTTTCAGAGAGCTAGACATGACTGTTTTGATCCAATGTGGTGTTAATCACAAGAATACATAACTGCTTTCCTATGAACTTTCCCCTTAAAAATATCCAATGATATCACCTGATGTTTTGCACGAACGCTCAGTATAACCAGAATTTAGAACAGCTGGCTCCATATAAACTTGGAATATTCATAGGTCAAATATTAGTGTATAAATAAAAACATTTTGAAAATGAAAACAGAAGCACAGTATTTGAAATATATTCAGTGTGCAGATGTACTTCATGGCTTGAATAGCTTTACAAATTAATCAAGACAGTGTTAACACTTGTTCCAAAGAAGTCAAATTTCCCGATAATAAATGAGAAAGTGTTTTTTCAAACAGTATTCCAAAGATGTGTTATTCCATGTATTTTAATGGTAACTTGCAGTATGAAAGAGGGATGAGTTGGCTATTTGAAGCCACTTTGTAAATATATTTGATCAAACCGAAATCTTACCGGTGGCAAATGGAGCGCTGCAACTTTTTATCTGTAACTGTATCCTGTAAAATATGCTGTATTTTTAAGCTCACGCACCAGTGTTCGTGATGGGGGGTACCGCTGTATGGAGGCGCAGAGGCGGTGTTCTTATCTTGTCATTTACTGTATCGCATTCGCGTGGCACATATGCTCAAGGTATTAGACACTGTTTGTACAAGGGCTAAGGGGTGACATCATGTCTATTGAAGCACAGGCGTTTAACTCCACACCAGTCAACAAGGAGCATTTAAAAAAAATGAGAACAGATGGGCAGGTTGTGACGGTCGCACCCGTAAGCCAAGAGGTGCTGGAAGAAGGAAAGGGTCTGGTAGCTTTGGTGTACAGTAGATGTGCCTTCTTGTGTCCTTGTCTCCTAGGCTCTCCAGACCATTTGAGAGAGAGATCTGTAAGCAATCAATCCCGGTCCTCCTACAAGGAATAAAATTGTCCAAGTGACTTGGAAAAAATGTTGAATGGCAACAAGCACATACAAGGCGCTAAAGGCTTGTCAGCCCCTGGCTTTGTAAACGCTGCAATAAAAGTTGTTTGGACACGAACACTTTCTGCAGCTTAACTTCTGTGTTTTTCAAACTGTATTAAAGGCTCTGTAAGGGGTGATAAAGAAGGGGTTGGAGTTTTAATTTCTCATGTCGCAGAGGAGCAAGCTCCCCCTGGCTGGATCTAGATGAGCAGAGGTTGAAGCAGAGGTCCTTTATCGCCAGGTGCTCTTCACCAACAAAGGAGGAAGCGTTTTCTCTGTCGCTTATCTTGGGTTTCCTGTTCATGGTTTTTTTCCTCTTATGCCCCCACTGGTGGTGTGATCCAGCTCAGGTGTGATAAACACAGTTCTTGGTGTGGGAAGAGGCCTTATAAGCTTTTTAATATACCTGAGACTTCATCGTGATGCTAGACCTGGTTCCTCAGCACGTTTGTGTGCCAGCAGTGAGAGAAGGGTTAGGGATCAAAACTGTCTCGGGCATCTCTAGTGATCAGCAAGGGATGCTGTGCAGAGACATAAGAAGCTGGGCTTTTTAAATATCAAAAGAAGAAGAAAATCCTGAATCTCAGTTATATACCTAAGATGTGTGATCTTATATCTAAGAGAGAAGATATGTACTTACTTTTTACTTTTAACCATCGACTTTATGATGAGCTGATGGGATCAGTTTGGAAGTGGCCCTGGTTATGAAATCTGCTTTTCTCACTGCAGTGTGCATCTAGGCTATGCGTGATTTTGGTGTAAAATAGAAGGTGCCTAATTCTAAAATTTAAGCCTGGTGTGAAGTTGGTATTTACAGATCAAAGCTCTGTGTTGATATTAGAGTGCTGAATCAAGGTGCTTAACTTAATGGCACAGCTTGGAGAAGAAACCCTTCACTTCAGAAAAGCAGCACACTCTCTTGCCCACAAACCATCATCCTGAGACTGCATTTCAAGCAAGCAGACCCTTTTTGCTTAATTATTGTTACATCAAACATCTTTGACATGAAAGGGACCAAGCAGTGGCTATGCAAGATAATGACTTGTTTATAAAAAATAATTTAAACAGCATATGAAAAGGATAAACATGCATGTCCTGCCAAAATTCACTGTATGTTCTGCAGGCTTTGGTGACTGTGAATCTCTTGGCTTCGTCTTTCAAAGTTTTTATTTTTTTTTTATTTCTACCCACAAAGAAAAAAAGACAGAGGGGGAAGGGAGCAAAGAAAAAAGGGAGATGTTAAATAAAGATTCTCATATTTAAGGAAGTTCCAACTTACTATGCTGTGGAAGATAATTGGGGAGAAAATACCATTGTTTAACACACTGCAAGTGAGATTTTTCACTTGGAGATGTCTGTGTCTTCTCTTGCATGTGATAGCTTTTACACTTTAATGATTGCAACAGCCATTGTGTCCAAAAATACTCCATTCTGCAGGATGTGTAATGCTTGATACTTACTAGACAGCACAAGGATAGCGCTCTGTATCTTATCTGGGAACTGAAAACATTTCGTAAGCATTGATATCTCTCACAGTGAGCCCCCATGAATGTAAATTACTGCTATGCTAATTTTCCAAATGGCTAAGCTGAGGCTCTTAGAGCATGACTGGATGGGGGCTGTGACGAGGTCCCTGGTTTCCACTCCTGTCATTCAACCGTGAAACCATGTGCTGTATTAATGTCCCAGCAGATCCCCAACTGGATTGTGGATTTGTTGGAACAGTAGGATCTTCTTCCATAAAGCCCATCCTTCTTCAGGCTGCAGCATCAGTCAGCTGGAGACCACAAGTTCTTTATTCCTCCTTGCTTGTGAACCTTGCTTAGTGGTGTTGCATGACCCCTGCCTGCTGCAACCATGCTCTGTTAGGGACACAGCTCCTCAGATGTGTTTGCAAACAGCTCAACATGGCTAACACCTCCCATCTCCCTGGGTGCTACCTGAACATGACTGTTCACCAGACGTCCATTTGTGTATGGTATCTGCTCTTTGCCCTAAGTGATGGATTTTACAAGGCAGCAGTGGAGAGGTGTAGGAGACACTTGGGTATGGTGGGCAGTAGCATGAGTGTGTGGGCAAGTGTTGGTTATACCCACGTGTTGACGCAACTCTTGTACATGGGTGTAAGCTGGCATCCATGAGGAGCTGAATAGTAAAAAAGAAAGTGTTTGTAGGCCAGAACAATTCTTAACTTGAAGCTGTTGGAGAGCCTAGTAAAGGTTTGGATTGACTTCTGGTAACCTCTACAGTAATGGTAATGTCCACGCCGCAGGGAAGCTAATAGCACATGTTCTGCTGAGTGAAGTTAACTGATAGTTTTGTTGAGAAACTCTGAATAAAAATACAATGGAAGGACTGAAGTCAGTATAATGCTGCCTTTATGTTTCAGGAGCTATTGGGACTGGGTCTGCCTGATACTTTTGCTATCGCTAGTCTTGGTTTATGGGGTCCCAAAACAGCCTGTTGCTTCTGGCAGCCGGAAAGTTGGCAGCTCAGATTCAGTGAGGCTTGAAGAGATAGTTCATTAATTCACGGCACTTTCCAGAATAAACATGGCAAACCTCCTCTGAAATAACAGATGGTAAATCCTCCTTGTCACTCAAGACTGCACATTTGTCTTCAGAAGGGGGCCGTGAAAGAAGCTGTCCATCTCCTAATGAATGAGAAAATAAATAGAAGATGAATTGTGTATTGTGTCATACTTGACATGGCAAAGCTTCGGGGTGGAATAACAACAAACCCTTCCTCCCAGCTTATCCCTGTTAAATGCAGACCTAAACCAAGCAATGCCCACTGGGTGGGCTATTGAGGGGGCATAAACTATGATGGCTCTCTGACAGGGTATGGCAGCCTTTTTTGGTCCTACCTCTCTTTGGGGAGGTAGATTTTCAGCATCTCTCAGTTTTGGGTCCTGTGCGAAGGGACCCTTCGGTTTCTCTGTGCTGTGAGACTTGTGGAGGTTGTTACAAGCTGGAGTTGCTGGGAGCGTGCAGATGTTTTGTGCAGCTTGTTATTTTCTATGTTGGAGGTTATGAGTCAGATTACTGTTACCAAAATGTTTATGTGAAATCATTTCTGAGTCATATATTTGCATCATATACAACCTGTCTGACAATCAAAACATTCAGCGCTCAGCTAATGATTATACTAAGTTTTCCAACGCTGTGCTCCAACATAACATAATTACATGGCAAAGTGCAATACATTACTTTGACAAGGCTCTTCATGCATCTACACGATGTCAGAACATCGTTGTCACTATTATTTGAAATTACTGGAGAAATACAGACTTTGTTGCATCGAGCAAAGTTAAAAGTAGTGAGAAGTGGTCTCTCAGAAACAAAGTGCCCTAGAAATGTTTCTGGAAGTGGGTTTTTTCTGGTCCCCAGAGAAAACACGTATTTCAAGAAGTGGCATAGTGCTTTTAACCTTGTTCTGCCCAGAGAGCTTCCTGATCAGGGTTCATTGGTGAATTAATGGACAGTTGTGAATGTTTGCGTGGGGAAATTGGTGGAATACGGAGATTCGGGAGCTGCCCAGGAGGCTGTCTGGAAGTGTCAGTATAAGAGGGTTTAGAAGATGGAACTGGAGTATTTTTAGCAGTGTGGAAGACACAAACGGTCTCTAAACGACAGCTTAATGCATGCTGTGTTTATCTATTGTGCGACTTCTAGCACAAATAGGGATCACTTACAAACATTTTCTGAATAATTAGCACAAACATTTAAAATTATATGTACCTTCAGGTGTGTGAGAACTAGGGCAGGAGTGTTTGCTACCATGCCCTGGTGAAATCTGTAACTCCTCTTTAACTGCTTATGGGATAGGGGAAAAACAAAGCATCCCCCAACTCTCTGCTAAGGAAACGGTTAAGGGGATGAGAACTACATAGGGGAGTAGTGCTGCCCCCCTCCCTTTTTCTTTTTTTTAAATAACTGTGAAAAGGTATGGGGATATTGAAATAATAAACAATTTTAGGGCTGACTTATCTGAATTTGGTTTACAGTCTTTTGGAATTGGCTTTGAGAGCTTGGTTAAAAGTGTGAAGGGCACTGGCAGGTCCCTTTCAGTATAAAATGTCATTACATTTCATCGCTGTTAGTGACCTGGCAGAGTGTGAAGTGCAGGATGGATTATGGTGACATTCTTTATGTTCCTTGTGAAAAAAGTATGGACAATATAGTAGTGGACTTCCCTGGCTACAAGTGTCTGAACCATGCTTATTAATTAGGGAGCCTGTGTTTGGAGCAGTAAAAAGCATCCCCATGCAGTATTAGCGTGGATCGTCTTTGCTTATGCACTCTCCTTGGCCAGCGTCAGTGGCAAATACATAATTGGACTATGAGGACCAATATATTGTGAAGTGTAGTGGAAAATGCCAAAGAAAATTTCAGTTGGATGGAGTCCACTTGTCCTGTGCAAATTTCTAGCCCTGTAAACAAACACAGCTGCTGAGTGTAGAATCAGTGCTCAGAGTGGTTAAAAACAGTGATGCATTGCTAGTGAGATCACGGCAGAAAAAATATGTAACATATGAGGCTGCAGTAAGGATCAAAACTATCCTCAGCTCTGATTAATTGTTTCTGTTTATGTATTTTCGTCTATTTATGATGCCGTAAGGTAACTAGAATGTAAAAATGGCTTTTTAATTGCAAGACTGTTCAGCTGAGACAGAGTATTAAAGTATTGGTGAGCCAGTTGTTACAAACTTTTGCAAAAAGGGTCTGAATCTATGACTAAAGGGTTAGTGAATGTATATATACATATTTTCTATTTCTCTTTTTCAAATCATTATGTCATTGGCTTGGTCATCCAGGCTTTGTTGCTATTTTTATTAAATACATGAAGAATCTATGCAGGTAGGTTTGCCTGTCATTTTGTCTTTATTAATAAAATGTCTCTAGAAATACAGCAATACTGAACGTGGGACATGAGGCTTCAAACATGAGAAACCTCAGGGCCAAACTCGCTAGGTCATTGGCAAAGCAGCAGCACTTACACTGTAATTTGTCTTGTGGCCCAGTTATTATATATTTGACATTCCTGAGCTGACTAATTGCTCTAGGGGAAAAAAGAAGTAAAGAACGCTCATGGTTACTGCAGTAGAAAACCCAGCTTCCAACCACTTCTGTCCATGGCATCAATAATTCAGCCACTGCTGCATGGTCAACCCCAGACCTAGCAGATTAGGGCTCCTACAGCTTCCCACAGTGCAGTTAAGTAACGAGCCTGGTGTCATATTGTACATCCCTTAACCTAACATTAAAGAACATTAAGGAGATTTCTTTTTTCCTCCTTGGCTCAGCAAAAGAGAAGCCTAAAGGAGCTAGGTAGTTCAAGTGGAAATGAGTAGAGAGTGGATAAAATGGAATATACATCACCAAGTATGATTCATCGTTGAAGGAGCTGTTAGGTAATCCTTCAGTGCAACACACTCGTGTATGTACATTATGTCTTGATGATGGCTGAGTTAACTAGGTCTACGTGCTCCACCGAAGGGTTTACTTTTGATAAAGCTGTGGCCTTTTGACAGGTGATGTGCCTGGTCCTTGGCCAGCTGGGTTGCACATGTGTTTCTGGGAGGCTGTGAAGCTGAGACAGAAGTTCTGGCTCCTCTGGGGTTTGCCTTGGGCTCTGCAGTTTGCAGGGCACGTCTCTCTGAGCTACTGGCTCTCCGCCAGCCAACCTGTCCCAGGGGTCTCAACCATGCTTCCTAGAAGCCCCAAAATTGGCAGGTTATCTCTTCCTGCGGATCTACATCTGCTTTGTAATATTAAAATCTATGAGATAGTCTTTTTCTTTTGAACAGCTCTAGTTTGAAAGTTCTGGACGTTACATAGCGATTTGGGGCACTCCATGCATGTGGTGGTGCCACCCTCTTCAGGAGCCTCTTGGGGCTTGGCAAAGGGACATTTGTATTGCTGCGTACTGGACTGTGCTATCATGAATGTTGTCGTGTCTGAGGAACACAAATGGGGCCCATCAGTGGCCCAGGTTTTGGAAACTCACCTTGCAGCTACCCCTGCTCAACTATACGCTGGCATGGATAGTTTAATTTTCAAACTGTCAGTCGGGCACTTTCCATAAACACTAAATTGACTTGGAGTGGCTATGTCTACTGCTATAAAACATACTGTTTGGGTCTTATTGCCAAGAAAAAAAAAAATTACCTGTAAATAGCAGTCTTGCAGTGTAGGGGCTTATTTCTATGCTTATGCTTTTCACATTTCCATTTTTGCACCAGCTTGGCAAGAAGTTAACTTAAATGTCAAAACTATTTTTATGTAAATATATGCATTATTGAATCTCTTACTCATAAAGCAAATACCACTTTAAACCCACACAAAACAGCTGAAGCTATATATATTTTCTCACTACTGAATTTGGCTTCTAGTAACTTGGAGTGGACTGTCCAAAATAAAGTTAGGAATCAAGGGCACTTTATTTTCCAGTGAGCAACATATGTATTCTTGGCTTTGGACTGTACCAGTTTGAGATTGAAGAAAACTTGGGATTTGTACTACAATTGTTCTCAGCAATTAAAGAGAGAGATGCATCATGATTAAATGAACACTTTAGAAAAGCTTGGTAATTTAAAACTAAAATTCTGCAAGCTACAGAAAAATATGAAGGGGTATTAAAAAAATCTTAAAGGCTTTGATATCAAACAGTGGCTTTCTGATGTGTTTCTCCTGCTGACAATACAGCCTCATGCCAGAGGCAGCAGTTGCTTAGAGAAAAGGCTGTAGTGTCTGCAGGGTTGCTTAGATTTCACTCATGCTATTTGAGGAGTAAGGACAGCAAAACCTGGAAGTACAAACAAAACCAAACCTGAGGTTAGGGATTGTTTACCAAGCCCAGGCTGTAATGGCCTGGAAGGAGATGCTTGCTCTCCTTCCTGGGGTTCATGGCTTGTCTCCATGTCACATGTTTTCTTGTCCCACCACAACCCTTCTTCCTGCAGGAAGTTACCTGAGGTCAGTTCCCAAAGATAAAGAAGGGGAAGAGTCAAGTCACAATCTTGTGCAGGCAAGATCTTGTTCCTGAATTAAAAAAAACACCTGACCTTGCTGGTGCTTTACCACTGTCTCCTGGTGGGATTCACCTTATCGCTGTCCCATCGCTACCTGCCACATGTTCAGTGTCAGAGCCGCTGTAGCCGAGTTGTCCATTGGTTTTGTCTTGTTCTCTGCTGCAGGCAGGGCTCCCCCGAGCATGAGGGTGCATTCAGGCTAACTGGGATGCAAAGAAGCAAGGGAGAGAGGAACGCTCAACAGGATCACATGAGATCTGCCAGCCCAGATTTCAGTTCAAGGCTTTCAGTCAATTATCCAGCAATTCAAGCGATTTTTGGCTGGGTTGCAGAGTATTTGCCTGTCGCTATGTGTGGTATGAAGGGTACACATTGCTACTTCTGCTCTTTCTGGTTGAATAAACCCAAGCTGTACTCGAGGAGAAAAAAAAATACCAGAGAGCTTTTTGAGGCAGATGGTTTGTGAAAGCTGCCTTAGTTATCGGAGGCTGAAGTTAATATGAAGCTCAACAGGGGAAACCCCTGAAAAACAAACAAATGAAAAAAACCCCACAACCCTGACTTAAAATGTTGGATACAATCACCAGCAAAATTTGGAAGATGATGCCAGTGTCAGAGCAAATGCTGCAGTTGTTTGTGGGTGGGTCATGTCCAGCTGCTGGCTTGGGCTGAGGAGGCCCTGGGGGCGTGAGAAAAGAACCAGACCTGTGAGAAGGGTACTCATAGGTCCTGTTTCTTGCCTATGCAGGCAAGCAAATGTGAAGGGTGGTGCATAAGAGATTCCAGTTTTCTAAAAATAATGTTTTCAGCTGGATGAAACTGCAGCTCTTGCTGATGCAGCTTTTGATTATTTTACTTCTTATTCCATCTTCCCTAGTTTGCGTGATTCAGGCCTGTGTAAACACTAGCAAATGGCACCTCGCTGCTGTGAGAGCGGAGCTGCATGGAAGAGACAAGACTTGCAGGGGCAAGGGGTTTGCCATCTTTATAAGGCCATCTGACAGTGCTGAGAAAACAGGCACACTCTCTGTCCTAAAAGATCCTTTTTGTGCGTGAGATCCCCATAGCATCCCTGGGTGGCTGCTGCACCAAGGGGTGAGCCAGGACGGGAGTCAGCGGAAATGATGCTGTTCTGCATTTTTTGTGATGTCCTTTTCTAGGAAACCCAACTGTAATGTTCTTTATTCTTTCTCATTAAACATGGTGCGTGTTAAAAGGCTGCTGAGCATACACGGCTTGGGTTTGTCTTTAAATGAAAGCCTTAAGGAAAAACTGAACAGATGAATAAAGTGATTGTGGTTTAGCTTGTGCCATAAACGCTGTTTTCCTTTTCCAATACATTTTTGGAAGGTTAGGGGAAACCAATTACAATTGAGTTTAAAGCAAGCAGACTTTCCTGTATTTGACTGAGACGTGTGATTCATCTTGACTGGCTTTTTCTTCATTTTTGACGTGGTTCTGCTTGTGCTGTGTTCATTCCCTGAGCTTATTTTGTTAACCTCGCCACCTGAATAAATTAAGTGCATGTTGTCGTGCAGTGTTCCCTTAATTATATACCTGCTGGTCACAGTTGGGACATCTGTATTTTCATCTGCTTCTCTGTATAGCCAGAGGACAGTTGATCTGGCAGATCTTTTTCCAGCCTTTGAAAACTTTTTTTTTTGGTGGAGGGGGATATTGTGCAGATGATGTGAATGCACTTAAGTGTCCTGTTTTTCCATTGCTTTATCATTTCTGTGTGTGCTCGGAGCGCGGAGGTTGTATGCTGAGGTACAACCCTTGGTACTCTCATTAGCAGTGGTGGTGGACACAAAAAGCCCAAATCTGAGCAAGAGAGGTAAAATGATGTTTGGAGGAGTAGCAAGGACCCTCAGGGCAGTTGCAGACAGTGATGCTGTAGGTATTTTGTCCAGCAAGCTCCACAGAAATCTTTCCCAGCCTTCCCATGTCTCATAGGTCACAGGGCTCCTGTTAGCCATTCTGGAAAAAAAAAATTAAGTGCAAAGAAGTGAAATATCAGCACCCCCAGCAGTGCAGCAGCTGTTATGTTTCCAGGTGGGATGTGGGCTGTCCTCAGTGTTAGAGGGAAGAGAAAATAACACGGAAACTCTTCCAGTTACTTTGATTGAAGAAAATTTGCTTGTTGGCCTTAACCTTTGGAGGTGTTACCTTTGCATGTGAGAGATTGTCAGTAGTGGAGGTTGGGTCCCAGCAGTCTCCACCCCCACGAGAGGCACCAAAGCTCTTTCTGCAGCTGGGGTCAATCTCTGATGCTTCAGGGTATGGCAGAAAATGAAAAAGGTTCAGGCTGTTGGTGCAAGTTGTGAAACATGGGACTGATACAGTGTAACTGTGGGTCAGTGAGCAGTGGAAAAATTATCACCTCCCACTTGGTTGCAGGCTAGTGGTACCCACAAATTTGCCATCTCTGGCCTTGTTTCCCAAGTTCCAGCTTCCTGTTTCAGGAGCTGCAGGAGCAATGGTTACATAGGACAAAGCACACTACAGCTTCTCTCTCGGTTTTCAACGCGGATGTGCCTGTGCTATAATCTGTGCTGATGTTCTCTTCCCCTCCTGCTTGACAGTGTCATCCTTCTCTTAGGAAATCTAATAATACTTTTAAGGAGAAGATGTTGGAGGTTGCTTGTGAGAGATGTAAAATGCAGGGACTGGGTATTAGCTGGGGGGGAAGGATCTGCTTTTCTTCAAATTCAGCTTTTTTGGTCTGACTCACGACATCTATACTGGTATAATAAATTGTGCATTAATATTTGGAGAAGCAGTGACTGAACATTACTGTTCACTGAATATCCAGACACAAGTTTTGGGTTAGGTAAAGTTTGAAATTATGTTCTTACTAGTTCTGTGATAGAGAACGAACTCAAAAGATCTCCATGTCCATGCAAAATGATTTCAGGTGGTATGTGGCCAGTAGGTACCTACTGTCAGGGTAACTGGGATATTTTTCAGGAAAATGTTTCAGTTTGAAGATAATGGGGGGAAAAAACCCACTGAAATAGCATTAACAGATTGTTTGTCTCTTGGAATGCAATCGGTGAGCAGTAAGGGTTGTTAAATAGATACAGCATTTAAGTGATTCTATTCTTAAGAAAGAAGCAGCTAAATAAATATTTCAAGAAAACAGTGAAGTCAAATCGCAATAAATTTTATTATTTAGTGCACTTCTAAGGCCCCAGGACAGGAATATATCTGCATTCAGGAAAGCACTTAAGCATGTGCTTTCCTGAATAGGGACAGCCTAAGGCTTGTACTTAAGTGCTTTCCTGAACCTGGGCCAAAGCTTTCTAAGAGTTTATTTTAAAGACGTTCTTCCCTTAATTAAAACACTTGGTTGAATTTAACAATTAGGTGTCAGCTTGCTTGTTGTCACACAGCAACTTTTTGTAACAGCAGGCAGTAGTGCTGTACAATGACTGAGGTCAGGAAGCACGGACTACTTTATCAGTTGACACTAGGAGAGGAAACTCAATTTTTATGGACCTCCCAATAGTTCCATCCGGCGAGTGCTGATGGTCTAAAATAAATTGAAGAGCTCTGCCAAGCAGTGGCCCAAAATTGTTTACAGGGTCTGCGTTGGAACCAGGCTGAACTGGAGGCCTCTCCCCACCTCAGCAGCAGTGGAGCTCTCACTGGTGCCATCAGTATGTGTGGCTGGGCCGCAGTGGTCCCACCAGATGTTTTGTCGTGTTTATGCAGACATTAATTTTTTATTTAATCGTTCCTCATGAGCGTCCAATTGCTCTTTTTTCCACTTTGGTGGCTGGGAGCCAGTTGTGCTAATGGCGCTATCAGATGAGCTAGAGAAAGTGGAGTCATTGCAATGATGCTTCTTCCCCTGCGGAGGTCCTGCCCAGTCTCTGCAGCTGTGGAAATGTACGATGGAGCACTGCTGCCCTTCCCCATGCTTGGTGTTTGTTGCTTCCTACCTGGAGGAGCAAGAGTTGCTAAAGCAGTTAAGGATTTGCTTCACTGGGAGGAGAGGTGGGACCCAGTCACGCTAGTGAGGAGGAAAATGGAGCTGTTCTGGAATGTGCCAAGTAGTCCCCAGAGGAGGTGGCCTTCGAGCATTTCCTGTGGTGCCAGGAAATACAGAAAAGGAAGATTTTTTTTTATTATTATTTTTTTATTTCCTGGCAGCGTGGAGGCAGTCAAATAACTTTGATGAGAGGATTTCCATACAGAGCCCACCTGAGGTCTTGTCCTTTGGGCACTCCCATCCAGAAGCAATGTTGATGAAGTGCTGGAAGTTGTGCTGAACTGCTGTCTTGTAGCAGCCTCAACTGACCCATGAAGGAGGAAATTCACTGAGTTTTTTGCTAAGGAGTAGGACTTTAGACAAGGTGTATGTGGTTTGAAAGCCTGTTGCATTGTCTTTCTCTCCTCTTAGGTTTAGTAGGCCTGCCCTTTTCCTCGTAAACCAAAGTAGCTCAGTGTCATCTTCCCTGCTGCTGCCCAGACTTGGCTCTATTTTTATCATGGTTGTCCTGTCTCACTTATTTTCTTTGCTCCATAATTTGAGATCTGTAATTGTGGGATAGCTCAGAGCAGTCTAAGCCATCAGCTTTGTGTGGGTGTCCTCCTCTGACAGACACCTGCGGAGGGTTTTCCTCAGGTTGCAATAACCTTGATTTTTAAATCAGCATTTAATTTCTCAAGCTGATAGGTGTAAGCTGTGGTCAGGCCTCTTAAAGACGAGGCAAGAGCAAGTCTGTGCCACATTCAAAACTGCTCCTGAAAGATTCTGCCATACACAGCCTTGTGTGGTGTTGTCCCCTCCTTGTCCTTTTGGACATGGCTTCTACCTGAGCTTGGGAGTACCTAAGGCTTGCTCTTGGCTCCTCCGGGTGAGGAGGGAAGTAGTGAAGGAAAAATTAACTTTTGTGAAAAAAGGGCGAAGAAGGGTGTAAGGTTTGGTAAGCAAAGACTGCAAATTGGTTCCCTGATAGGTTGAATTTTCCACTTTACGGAGAATGTGCCAAAACACTACAATAAAATGCATAATGTGTTTCCTCCGCCTTCCCATTGTAAAACTTGAGAGTCATGGCATATTAACCAAAACCAGATACATCCATTGAGTTTCCATACTCTGAAGCAGTATAGGGTGGAGTGAAGCGGGTATTAATAGGTCTATTCATCACAATAAATTTTCCTGGTAGATGTGGGTGGTTCAGATTCTGAAGAAATGGCTCAGAAGCGATCAGTCTCCACCCAGAGAAGCAGGAATTTGTAACAGGGAGTGTCCCACATACCGGTAATAAAAAATGATGGCTAACTGAAGAGTCTTTTCTTCAAGGGTTTTATTTTCATTTCAGGTGAGCTGAGGTTTAGTTAGCACCATGAATCGTTTTAGTTCCCCAGCTGTTTTCTAATGTAACTTGCTAATCCTTGGTCTGTACTCCATAGGTAAGTCTGCATTTGATTAAGAGCTGGCTTTAAGCTGTCATCTTCTCACGTCTGTCCCAGCGTACCATAAAAAGCCCTGTAAAATATGGAGGTTCTCAAGGGAGTTGGCGTTTGCATAGCTGACCGACACAAACTCAACATTTTTGTGAATTTGTGTCATTATGTAAATTGTACATTCTCTTTGGAAATTTGTCTATTTATTCGTGGGTTTAATTGCTATTTCTTTTATAGCGGGGCTTGGAGTTTGTAATGAGAAGTCTGTGCTGGGCGTTGCACCAATACATAATGGAGAAGGCAGCTCTGCCCTTGACAGCTAAGAGGACATGACGGGATGATAGGCGTAACAAAAGGGGTGGAGGACAGAGTAACAAAATGCAGAGAGATTAACAGATAAATACGTGGCTATCCCACATTAAACAAATTATTTGAAATGCAGTGAGTTATGCATCAGTTATGTGGGAACGTACATTTTATAGTATTTCATATCAGATTTGGAGGTCTAAATGGTTGGGGTTTTTTTTTTCTCTTTAAAGGAAAGTAGGAATCGGACAAAATTTACTTGTGTAGACGCAGAGTAATCTTGTCCACCTAGTCTGGTTTCTGTGTCTCTGGGAGGTATGGAAATAATTTTTAGGTTGGAGAAACTGAAACACAATGAAGCATTGGTGATGTCTGCATTTGGAACTTGGACATTTGATCGCAGGCTGTTAAGGGCTGTTTTGAACTTTTTGCGCCGTGAAGAGCAGAGGGATCAAGTCTGTTGTGAAATGATGGATGGTTGGTCTCAGCAAAAAATATAGGATCATCCTGCTTTATAGGGAGCATGGGTGTTAGGACTTAGGTTGGTTAGCTGACCAGGAGGAGAACAGACAAATCTGTATTTTAGGGCAAAACCCAAATGTGAATGAAAAGGGGATGGGTTCATGAGGGGCTTTTTGATGTGCTTGAGTCACAGAGATAAAGGCAACCTGCCATTTCCTGCTCACACTGTTTGCTGTGGGCATCTTCAGGGGTTGTAGGGATGGCATTTCATTTGGTGGTAGGATCTGCAGGGCAGCTTACAGGCTCCTTGTAGGTGAGCAGCACATTATTCCCATGTCTGCTAGATGGACTTTCTGGCTCTCTTTCTGTGAATTTTGATGTCTGCACTGTGCAGTCACTGAGACTAGGTGGGTGAACAATGGACAAAAGTTGCCCGAGGAGCTCAAAAAGCAAAATGTGTTCCCATTTCTTATAGTAAATCTGGTGTTTGTTTCAGCTCTGAGTTTCTTTGCTGTGGGCTCTCTGCAGCAATTGCAGACAGTACGTGTCCCTGGTAGATGAACGTTGTCTGTTCAGCTATGCAACAGCTCGTAATTTGATCAAGTATTTCTGAGATGGTCACATTTTTGTGGACGAGTGTGGGAGGCTGTGTGCCACGTCGCACCCTTACTGTCTCGGGTTTTACCATTTAAGCCTTCAGTTTGCTGATTATGTAAATGCTGAGGTTTCATTCTCAGGGCATTGTTTCTGGGGCTTCTTGTTCTTCACTCTGAAGAAAAAAGCCACCTCCACCACAGTCCAGCCAGAATTCACGATGTGCCTTCGAGGCATGCATCGTACGCCCTGTGGTTTGCACTTATGAACTGCTGGCCCTCGTGGGTGAGAGACAGTGGGTGCTGGGGCAAGTGTGAATGCTCAGGGGCTTCTCTGAAATACATGGCAGTGGGGAACTCAGATGGTAAATCAGGCCCCTGGATGGTGGTGGTGAGAAGAGACCAGTGGTAAGGCAGGCTGGGGTGGAAAAAGTGACCAGAGGCTGCTGACAGATGCCTGTGTTGGTCAAGGATGGTGGG
Organism: Zapornia atra; assembly: GCA_013400835.1. Lineage (NCBI taxonomy): Eukaryota > Metazoa > Chordata > Aves > Gruiformes > Rallidae > Zapornia > Zapornia atra. Next base: position 158,220 of record VZTU01019833.1, on the reverse strand, counting down.
AAGAGACAGGAGACAAAGGCAAAATGGGGCTGGCAAAATGGGTGAGTCAGTGAGAGAGAAGCAAGAACAGGCATGGATCCCTGGGGGGGGCTGAGTAAGGGAGCACAGGATTGAGCGAGGTGGCTTACCAGCATGTTGTGCGAGCAGGCTGGGTTTCAAGGCTGCTGCTGTGCTTCTGGTGGTAGGTGGATCAGCACTGCAGAAATAAAATGCTTTTTGTGGAAGGGATGGTAAATTGAAGGAGTGTTCTTAAGAGCTGCAAGATGCTGAACTACCCACAAGCAATGTACTCTTATCCTCAGAGTAGAGAATTTTTTTCTCATGTTCAGATGGAACTCGCTGTGTTCCAGTTTGTGCCCATTGCCCCTTGCCCTGTCACTGGGCACCATTGAGAAGAGTCTGACCCCAGCCTCTAGACATCCACCCTGTAGGTATTTATAAGCGTTTATCAGATCTCTCGGACTTCTCCAGGTTGAACAGGCCCAGCTCTCTCAGCCTTTCCTCATACAAATGATACTCCAGTCCCCTCATCATCTTTGTAGCCCTATACTGGACTCTCTCCAGTAGTTCCCTGTCTGACTTGAACTGGGGGGCCCAGAACTGGATGCGGTATTCCAGATGTGGCCTCACCAGGGCAGACAGGGAGTATAACCTCCCTCAACCTGCTGGCCATGATCTTCTTAATGCCCCCCAGGAGATCATTGGTGGTCTTGGCCATGAGGAAACACTGCTGGCTCATGCAGAGCTTGCTGTCCACCAGGACTCCCAGGTCCTTCTCCACAGCGCCAGGTTAAGGGTTAAACCCTTCTGGAGCATATCTGATGGAGGGGGAGGGCTGTCCCTGCCCCTTCTAATCTTGCAAGTGCTGGGAGTCACCAACTTGTAGTGTGATCTTAGGGTCTGAGTTGGCAGTAGCTACCAGCAGTGAGAAGATGCAATTGGGCTTGAAAGTAACCTTCATACTTCTCACATTCAGAGGTAAAAACTGCCTTTCTGATTAGTTCTGGTAAACACTTATTTTGGTGTTGCTCAAGTATTACTTGTCGTGAGTTGCACTGCTGAATTTAGCATTATTGTTGGTAATTTCTTTTTTTTTTTAATTAACATTCTAGCTTTTTTTAACAAAAATGCCCAAGTGTAATGGCTTGGGCTTTTAAAGGACATTATTCATTTTTCTATTGAAATGGAAATGAAAAAGGGAAGGGGAAGTAAATGAAAAAAATTAGAGTGTCTTTTCCATTGAGAAAGATTTTTTTTTTTTTTTTCATCCTTTTACTGGCATGTGTGGTGGATATTTGTAACAGTTTCTTTCATTTTTTTAAGAGCCCCCAGCTATTTTTTTTTTTGTTGTTGGAGAGAATATTTTACATATGGAAATTTTCATTTTTCATTTATGAAATTTTGGAGGTTTTTCCTTGCTCAGTTTATCAATTGGAGCTACCTAGTTGCTCTTTTGAATCAATTTTTTGTCAGTGTATCTCTGCATAACAGTTGTGCTCTTCTTTTTTTTGCAAGAGTAGGATTATGATGAGTGAACCAGCCAAAAGATAAGGAGTGGGCATAGATTAAACTGTTTAGTCCAGACAAACTATGCAGAAAACATTCATCTCGTGCACCGTGAAAAACACCAGGGGGAAAAAGGATCATCTTTTGAAAGTTTGCTTTGTGGAGTGCATAGGAAATAACCAGGTCTCTACACTTCGGAGCAATTTTTTGCTTCCCATTAAAAATAAGTGAAAAATCAGCTCTTTTCATAGAGCCATGCGTAAATATTTCTTTCACAGTGTTGATCTTGCCTTTTCATAACTTCTTCTTGCACAGCACTTCAAAAATTCCTTTGCTGTCTTTCTCAGATTTTATCTTGGAACATGTGTTTTTGTCATTAATTTTGTTCTTATGCATTCATTGTTATACCAATTTTTGCTTGGCTTACAGTCTATCTGCTGGGCCGCCTGTATCTTATTTGCAGTCCGTGTTCAGTTTGTCTGATAAGTGCAATTTCTTCCCCCACCCCCCAAAAGACACTCTTTGTAGTTCAGCAGTGTTACATTATGGAAGTCGTTGCCAGAGGATGTGGAGGCCAGAGGTATGAACGGTTCGTAAAAGGATGGAGATAATACATCTGTTGGTAACTGATAAATGTGATGATCTTCATTTCTCTGGAAGCTGCTAAGCTTCTGATGGGTGGAAGGCTGTGTGCCAGAGTACAGATCCTTCTGTGTTGTCTCTCATCTTGTGTTCAACCTAAAACATTTCTTACTGGCTACCTTGGAGACAGAAAGCTGGGCTTGCCTGGTTCTCTGGTCTGGTCTGTTTCTGTGATCTCCTGTGTCTGACTTTGGTTAGTGCTCTACAGTTTGTAACTCATCAGCACTGTGATGGTGGAGACCTGTGGGGAAATGCTATGCCTTGGCTTCCTGACTAAACTCCATACTTTTCAGAGTCAAAAAAGAGGAGGTAAGAATTATGGTTTTCAGCCTGGTGTAGGCTCTGAGATTACACCTAAAAGGACATTTGCTTGTGTCCTGGATGAGCGCCTGAGCAAATTTGTCATGCAGCAGAGGAAAGGATTTCTCTCTTGTGTCTTACCTGCTTGTATGGTGCACCATTTCTCTGCCTGATGAAAGAGATAAACCATTTGTATGTGCCCTTCTCTCCAAAGCACTTCACAGATTACCAGGACCAAATAGGCCCGAGAGGTGGCTGTTGGCTCAGCAGAGGCGTGTGAGTCAATTGAGCCGGACTGGCTTGGTGCGGTGTTGTAGACCGAAGGATCAGCCCCAGACCCGAGGCAACCTTTGGTGACTACGTATTTGGATGAAGCACTTGAAGCGGGGACAGATCCTTCAGTTTCTGAGCTTGTCACAGAGCAGTGCTGGGAGACTTGATCAGAAATCATCCCTTTGCTCGCCTGTTGCTGGTTTTCTTTCCTGGGAGGCTTTGCTCAGGCATTGCCTTAGAGCAGCCTGCTGTCGGGACAGGAGCTTCTGAGCGAACTGCCACGGGCACACAGCCACGGCTCTTCATGACTTTTTTCTCCCATTCGCCTTTTCCCATGTGAAAAACCCAGGGAGTGGGATTGCCAGCCTCTTGTGTGTGTATTACCAGAGCAGAAATGAGCAACAGAACTGAAGCTCCTCAGGTTGTTGACTTGGCTGACAGGATCAAGATGTTTAGTAATTTTGGTCTTTGCTTTGGGGTTTTGTTTTTTCTTCTGAGTTTTCCTGTAGAAGCCGAGAAAAGATACCAGTGAATACGTGTAATTTATTACTAAAAGGAGCTGGCTTTACTTTAGTGGCTGACTCAAGGGTTTTGAATATGTGAAAACAAATGTAAGTGTATTAGAAGACTCATGGTAGAACTCCTTGATTTGAGAATGATTTTAAGTGCAATATTGATGGGATGAGGGCATCATCTGCACTGCAGCTGCAAGAAACCCCTTCCTGTTGGTCAGCTGGACAGACATTGCATGAGGCCAGGTGTGTCACACTGCTGAGAAACACGTAAGAACCAAGAAACAATATTTCAGTTCTAGAACCCGTTTGCAAAAGGTCCTTGAGCGTATACTCAAGTGGTAGACTACAGACCTATTAAAAAAAAAATAACCCCACTATTAATATGGGCTTTGTGTTATGAGGACACACACAAGTTGTAACCTTTTGAGGCCAGAATGTTTGGTTTGGACATACCTACAATTAGGGGGAAAAAAAGTGCAAACAGCTGTTTCAGGTTTTTGTTGTGTTTTGAATAAAAATATCCAGTCCTAGTTCAGGGTGGGGGGGAGGTTATGCCAAGTTCTGGCTCAGGGCTGGAGGGAGATCTTACAACTGACTTGCAAGGTCCTGAGTTGACTCAGAAAGCAAGTGCCAGTGCAAGCTGTAGTGGTACCCATGGTCATCACTGACCCATGGATGTGGAACAGCAGATGGGAGAGCTGAGCCCCCAGCTGTGCTGTGTGATCCTCCCACCTTTGCTGAGCAGTGGTCCTGTGATGGGGCTGTTTTGATTGGCCCCAGTCCACACCCTGTGTGTTCTGGTTTGGGGGCGATGCTGCTCCTTTTTGTGTGTTTTTTGGATCCTGCAAGAATTTACTCATTTTGTGGGGGGTTTTCTTGTGGGGTTTTTTTTGCTCAAGTGGGCAATTGGGAATCTACCTACATGAGAGACAAATGCTAATGCTTGCATTGCTGGGACCTGGATTCTAGATTATCTATCTTGGAAAATGTGAATCGTGTTGATGCTAGCTGTTACTAATAGGAGTGCATTCCAGTTATGGTGACAACAGTTAAATAGAAGGACATGAAATTGGGTAAAAGAGAGAGAAGTTTCACAGAAAGTTGTTCTTGCAAAATAAATTTGTTTAACTGTATTTGCTGCCTCCTTCATTGTTGTCTGCGAACAAGTGAACACGTTGGCAGAGATGCTGGTGAAGGAGTTAAAATTTGGCTGAGTATGGGATAATAAAAAGGGAAATCTGAATTAGAAAGGGTTTGTATTGGAAAATTATTAGACCAAAATAGGATGGATAAGCATCCCTATCCAGAAGCCTACAAAAACGTCCCTGAAGCTAACGCTAAGCATAATAGCGCGAGATTTTAGTAGGGTTATTCTATATGTGAATGAAAAGAAACTGTACATTTAGTGTCCACTAAAGCCAGTAGGTCAGTCAATGAGCTGCTACTGTGAACTATCTGTTTGCATCTGATAGTTCCTGGAAATTAATTGGAGAAAACAGTGGAGTGGATTATTCTAACAAACAGATTTGGGATGTGGCAAGTGGAGACTGGCAAAAGGAAAAGCATCTTTTGGCTGGTTGAAACCTCTTAGGGTTAGTAATGGAGAACTGCAGCGCTTGTAGGGGAGTAATTCAGATGAAAAGAATTAGTTCAGGAGGATTTTTTTTTTCTTTTGTATGTTAAAATTTGGAAAGGCACTTTTCACAGCCTCTTCCAGGAAAAGCAAGTGCGATATGAATCATCCTCGCCCTCTGTGGTTCACCTGGGGAGGTGTCTGCAGCCAAACGCATGTTGTTCCTTTCAACTGTGTGGGTCAGTGGGTTTCCAAGAGGAGGATTTACTTCTCTTAGGTGCTTCTGATGATTTGTCTCATGCCTTGAATTCTGTTGTGGCCATTTATTACTTCTGTGTTTTCACAACATAGATGGTACAACTTTGGTTTACAGTTTGAGGGATGTGAAAGGCACTCTGGAGGCCTCATCAGAGCCTTATGCTGTATTCAGAGCAGCAGGACTTTGCATGTAGATAAAATCTTCTGTAAATCAGGTGTATTAGCACGAGGAAATAACTTGTCAAGAACAAGGAGGAAATTCCAGTAGCTGAGTCTAGACTTTTTCACATGAAATATCTCGGGCTCTCGAGCTGCTGCTGAATCCAGAGTCCAGAAGAAACACACCCGTGTGGTACAGTCCTCCCCTGTGGCAGGAGGTGCTGGGAGTTTTGGGGTCACCAGTCCCTGCTCAGGTATAACTGGAGAATCTTAACCATCGTCCCCAGCTGCAGAAAAAAGTACATCCAGTTTAATCCAAAACCACACTTGAAAGAAATGAAAATTTCCTGACAACTGGAAATCCCGTTTTTCCGCCAGCGCTATACCTGGCTCCAATTTCATCTCCTAATGGAAACAACCTGCAAGATCCTAATTACTGGCTGACAGCTCAGGACAGAAGAGGTAATGGCACTGTTAAATGCAGGAAGCAGATTTCATCAGTGCTTTGTCAACTGTCTTGCCTACTCATTCATGTGAGGCAATGACTCAGCCATGGATCCACGGTCCGGGCCGAGGTCCCTGCCTCGGACCGGATCACTCTGCAGTGTGGATGTGATCTAGGTCATCTGTGAACAGATGACATGGGACTCAATGCGACCTCACTGCTTTTATGTTGGCTTTATGCTGCCTGTGGGAGGCACAGGCTGACGGACAACGTGGCGGGGGGAGCCTGCCCGTACAAAGTCGAATAGGTAGCAGAGTGGAGCAAGTTTAAACCATCAGAGGAAATTTTTACCATATCTTGGTTGTTTGTCCCATTGTTTTCATTAGGTAGTGGGAGTTTTAAAGTTGGATTCTCCGTACTACCAAGCTACAGCATCAACATTAGTATTGATTTTTCAACCCATTTCCCTGTCTTATTAGCTGGATCATTTTGCAGATCAGACCTGGAGCTTGGTCTCACAGACACTCTGCTCGGCACAACAGCAGCCGTCAGGGATGAGGAGATACCAAGAATTGAATCCCGGAAGGTGAAAGGCAGACCTCAACCTCTGAACTGTCTCTGTGACTAAGGGATGTAGGATGTGGGAGTCCCCTCTCAGAGCTAGGACCTGCTGTATTGGCTCTTCAGGTAGCTGCCTTCTGGCGCTGGCTGTTATTTCTTTTAAAGTATGGCTTGTCTTTCCCTTTTCTTCTGTTTGTTGCTGCTGTTGGGTTTTTTTGGGGGATGGTTTTTAGTTGTTTTGGGGGTGGGGTGTGCTCCTTTTGGTGCCTGTATTATTTCTTGCTGGAATTCTTGACTGTTTATCATTAGAGGCACAATTTACATATTTTTTTGAAGCCCAGCCTACATGTCCTTGCTTGTTGAAATGAACCTGAAGAAGTTAACATAAACGATTTAGTAGTATGATGTAGGAGCTTTAAGTGGTTTTTCTAGGGCCTTAGTTCTGAGATGGGTTCATAAACAGTAAGCCCAAGTGTTCTCTATTAAATCTGTGCCTCAGAAAACAGTAGGAAGTGATGGCTTCCACTCCCTCCAGAATTTCCCATCCCTGCCTGTATGTGTGCACATATGCACACCTGTGGATATGCCTAATTTGAGTGGTAGCCAAATGGTTACATGATTTCATCACAGCTCTTGAAGGTGACTGTTTCTCTTGCTTTCTGATTGCCAAAAAAGTCATTGTTTTTATCATTTTAAGATTAAATGTAGTAGACTATTGTGCATATGAATGCATATGAATGCATGTGAATGCATGTATATAAAAAAAGGAATGAATACACTGTGCAAAGGGCAGACCATTGTTTTGGTGGGTTTTTTTTTCCATTGGAAGGGCCATTGCAGTTTTGATACATTAAAAAAAAAAAAGAAAAAAAACCCCTACACCTTCCCCACCCAAATCATCTGTGGTATGAAAACCCTCCAGGCTTTTCTTGCATCTTACCTCCAGGTCTGGGTCTGAAGAGGCTCAGAGATTTGTTGTCTCTTAACTTCTTTTAAGAGGGTTTCCTTTAAAAATCTGTTTATGGTTGGGGAGGACATGCCTGAAAAAACATTTGCACATAAAACAGCTGTTAAGTGAATCTCCACACACTGAGATCAAGAGAACGTGAAGAAATATGTACTTCCAAGGACCTCTCTGCCAACTTGGAGCCTCCTTCAGAAAATAAATACAATCTCCCCACAAGTCTCTGGTAACTTAGTTACTGAAAAATAAATTGAGCTACTTAGACCCTTGAACCTTCTTTCTTTCCAGCCCCCCCCTCCCGCTAAGTCTGAAGCAAATGCATAAAATTGTGTTGGAATGATACGCGCTGAAGCCAAATAGATTGATTTTAATGTTTCTTTGGTATGTTGTTAGCTAGTCAAGTGCAGGCAGCGACGGAGTTCGCCTGCGTGTGAACTAACCACTTCCAGTAGTGCAGCCGATGGCCTTCCAGCAGTAAATTAAAACATTGCGACACCCTCTCTAAACCTCCCCTCAATGCCACTCACAAAAAAAAAGAGCATCACCTGTGTTGAGGGGCTGTCAGAGGTGTAGTAGGGTGTTGTTAAAGACTATTCCTTGTCTAATTAGGTTAATTCTCTGTCCTTCTTTTGCATGGTGCAGAAAGAAGAAGGTTCTGTGGCGCAGCACAGCTACTTCCTCTATTTTTGTTTGTTTTGCTTTGGGGGGTACCCTTCGGTGGCAGCACGTATCTTGTCAGGGTGGCTGCAAAGTCCCTAGTCCTCTGCTGCAATCTCATGGCCCTTTAAAACCCTCCCCGGCTGCAGCCAGAGGCAGTCAGTGGTGCGCTACAGATGTTTTTACAGTTCATTTCCAAACAGCTGCTTTTCCCGTCTTTCGTCTGTTTTTCCTTTATTTATCAAGTCCCCGAGGAAGGCTGACGGCTCACAACCCTGGCAGGGGCTCCCCTCGGTGAAAGCTGCTTCGCGGGGCCCCGGGGCAGACCCGCGGGCAGCACCTGCTGCTGCAGAGAGGGGCTTGCTTCAGCAGGTTGCACTGAGCCCGGGGGACCGCGGGCTGAGCTGCAGGTGGATAACCTGACATAGCCACAGCTCTTCCAAAAATGACCTGAGCAAAAGATGGAGACCAGCTCGAGACGAGGGTCGGTGATGCTGGAGTGTCCCCTCTCTGCCTTGAGGGCACTTTGCTCAAATAGCCTTCCATCCCACTTTTGGTGCTTAGATGAGTTCCACGGATTGAAATATCAAGGCACGTCCCTGATTTGTTGTCTCAGAGGAGAGGAGTGTACACTCGCTCGCCTGCTGCTGTCAGTCCCCAGCGTTCCCCCGTGTGCTGATATTTGTCCTGTACCGATATAAAATGTTTTGATTGCAGGTAATGGGAAGCAGGAAGAATGAAAACAAGCCAGAGCGCCCTGTTTGGCTAGCTGACAGAACTCCCCAGGCACTTGCGACTCAATCCTTGGCTCATGAGCGGGATTTTTTCCCATTCATATTCCCTTTCAGCAGGCAGATTTCTGTGGATTGTTTAAGGGAGGGGAAAGTCCAAAGATGAATCCTTTCTCCACCCGCTCTCTAACAAAGCTGATTGTTTCTTAACTTGTTCACAAAACATGAATATATTAATTTATGAATATGCACCATCTGCTGCTTTTCCTTTTAATTTATTTCTTTTAATGGCAGTTCCTTGCTTTGAAGGAGCACAGGGCAAGCGAATGCTGCCGGGGGGCTTTGGGGTTATTGCAGCTCTTTTTGTTCCTGCTGTGTGAGGCCACTAAACCCGGGATTGCCTTTTTTTCCTGAATGAGGTTGCAAGTTTTATAACAGGAGGTTTCACAGGCTGCCTGGACTGGAGGATGCCCAAGGAGTTGGTTAGTTGAGGGTCAGGTCCAGCTCTGTTAGCTCGGAGGGCCTTGTCAGCTCTTTCATCATCGAGTTGTCAAGTCTGGGCTGGGCAGATAATTGTGACAACTTTGCAACCCTGAGAAACAAGGTTCAATTTTTTCAGTGAGTATTCTTGGAGCAGCAGCTGGATGAAGAAACAAGTGATAAAATGATCTTGATTTTTGTGTGATCCTTTTGGAGAAGTGCTCAATGGTTCCCCCTCATGCTGAGTTAAATTAACCGTGCAGTCTTGCAAAACTGAGCGCAAGATGCTGCAATTCTCTTTTAATAAATGGGCACGATGCTCTGGCTTCTTGCAGAGCCTGTGGCGTGGGGGCAGCACTGGGCATGGAAGGAAAAAGCACTTAAAAATCAAGTCTGAATAGAATAAATGTTATGCAAGCTGCTAGGGATCTCCAGGACGTGGAGAGGAGTGACAGGGAGCCTGAAGGCTAGTCTTCACCTTCAACTTATTTCTGAAGATCCTCAGCAGAGGCTAAGGAGGTCGTCCTCAGTAGAGGTCACCTGTGGCAGAGGAGGAACAAGGATGGAGGACAGCTCCCGTCCTGCGGGTCCTCCCTGTCCTGGATGGGGAGAGATGGGTGGGGTGGGTTGCTATCAAAGGTGTGCATGTGCCTGTGCAGCAGGGAATCTGGACAGGTGCAGGGATCCTTGAGACAGGAACATGGTCACACTCACGCTTTGGTCTGGTATCACAGTACCCATGAAAGAGAAGGGTGTGTAGGTAATAACTGCAGAGACATCCCCATACCCTTCCTCCATGGAGGAATGCTTCTTGCCCAGTTTCCTCACACTGTTGCTGATGTCCTAGGTAGACTGTTTCCTCTCCTAGATGCTGAGCACCTTATCGGTTTACAGATGGATGGGGTTACCATTTTACAGTGGACAGTGTTGAATTCCCACCTGAAACATCTTTCAGCTTAGCTCTTGAAAGTGAAGCATATGAACAGATCATAATAACCAGAGTTGGGCCTAGCTGGAGCTGGAAGGGCCAAAACATCAACTTTCTAACTTTCTCAGTAAAGAAATAAAACCACTGCTGGTCATTTCAGGTGCCCTGAGAGTGGAGGGTGTCAGGTAGGTCTTGTTCTCTGTTACCACTGACATTTTGTGTCTGAGATTGCTGTGGGTCCTATAGTTGAGATATTTAGTGAATATTCAGGCAATGCAGTGTCGCAGGGCAAGAGGCACAGAAAGGGTGATGCTTTTAGCTCCTTTCTGTACGCCAGCAAGATCTAAGTGGCTTCCAAAGCTTTGTGCAAAGTACTGCATGGACCCGAGCAAGATATTTAGAAATCATTGGCTTGCTTTGACGAGACAAATGCATTGCAGAAGATATGTGTAGTCTTGACCAGCTCTTGGGTTCAATTTTTCCTTGTTTACGATTTTGCTTTTTTTTGGCATCTGAGATGCATCAGATTTGTCAGGACTTGTCTTGCTGCATCACTGTCAGAGCGATCTGGATCTCCCATGTTAAGTGGCTTCAAGCTGAACATGCCAGAATTGCATGGTGCTGTGCAAAATAAAGTGCATTTCCTTTGCCTGCTGAGTGAGGAGGGCCAGAATCAGGCATGGTAACTGCTAGTTAACTCACCTCCATGGTTTGGATATTTGACAGTAGCATTGAACAATTTTAATTTCTTTTCTATTGTCAGGCAAAACCTACAGCAGTTGGTTTGTTTCAGAGCTTATCTGCTGTTGGAGTAAACCCTTTGGAGTTTGCATGGTGAGAGGTGGCTTGGCAACAGCAAAGAAGTTATGCAGCAAGCTTTTCTTGTTATTTCTTCACTATTAATGGCACCTGCAGTATTAAGAAATGTGCTATGAAAGCCATTATAAGGCTAGAAAGGTGTATTTGACTTCCATATTTATAAAGATGTTCTTTAGGACAAAACCACTCGTTAAGGTTTATTAAGCAGTAAGAGTCGGGAATTTTTAACGTCTTAAAGTGAGGCACCTTTACTCTTTAATAAATAAGAGGTCTTATTTCTTTTTTCAGTTCACGCAGACCTACCACTCCTACCCAGATCCTAGCTTAGATAGGGGGCTCCTCATTCTCCTCCTTAAAACCTATTTGCCTCTGATTTAGGTTGGAATTCCACAAAAGCTTAAGCTGATGCTTAAAACCTACGTACTCAGAGGAGACAACTTAAAATTTCGTGTGGGATTTGTACGACTTGCAAAAATAATGCACGAGTACCATGTTGGAGGACTGAGGTGTTCGTGGGCCGATGAAGCAAAAATTCGCATTTGGGCTCAACTGAATGAGAACTTCTGCTTTGTTCTGTTTGGCTTGGGAAGAATAGCCATGCATCCCCCCCTGAGAGCCCCTTTCTGCAGCCCCTCCTCTTACAGAGCTGTTACTGACTGGCTTCAGTGGAAGGGCTGCGCTAAGAAAGCTTGTTTGCCCTTGATTGTCGCATTTCATTGGCTATTAAAAAAATACTGCGTGTAAATTCACCCTTAGAGAAGACGATGGGAAAGCAATTAATTTCACTTCTGTTTAGGATTAATTTTGGCCAAGGTTTTTTACCAAAAAGGGCTTAGTTTCAGAATACTAAATGTGAAAATCTGTACTGCATGACTTCAGTTATTAACAACAGAAAAGCTGTCCCATATGTTTTACTGGCAGAGAAAACATATTTTTACATAATAGAATTAGAGCAGAAAATATTATTCCCTCTTGGAAACATTATAGTATATTAAATACGAACTTGGACACTACACTTCCAAACAGTTTGATTCCAAAAGCTTATTAAAATTTGATGTATGCTCTAGTATCTTTGATTTATGTTGGTCGTATGCGTCCTAATTAGCTAGGAAAATGTCAGTTGATGGCTCTAAAATTATGAATGTGTATCTTGCCACTCCTGAGTCTTCAAGCCATTCTCGTGGAATACCTTCACTTTTATGAGTCTTACAAATGGAAGTGCAGTTTTCCTGGCTGAATATGTGAAGAAAATGAACACACAAATGACCTTTTACTACTTAAAAGACACTCCATACTGGGGCAGGCATGGACATTTATGAACATACTGTTTTGTTTGTATTATGGTGACATCTGGAAGCCTTGATCCAAATTCAGCCTCCTCTATTGTGCAAGATACTCTACATAAGGATCAGTCCTTGTTTAGGAGAGTTTACAGCCTAATTAAAACTGGATGCAGTAAGTAGCTTTACCTAAAAGCCAAAAGGGAATGGGAAGAGGGGAAATGGTGGGGTTTGTTGCTTCCAGATTCACATTTAAAAAAGCGAAATTCAGAGCAAAAGTGTGAAAGCAATCCTGTAAGCTGTGAGACGCGTCTTGCTGGTTAGCTTTGTATTCATTCTTTCACAGTTGGATTTATGAAGCTATGTTCAGATAAAGGTTACAATGGTAGAAAGATCTCCTGGTGAGAGCCTGGAAGAGTGTGAAGCTAATGAAGACACCTCTGCTGGAGTCTTGGACCTAAACGCTGCAGCCTCAACTGTCATCAGCTCAGTCTGCAAAGAAACACAGGCAGAGCACTAATAAAAGTCTCTGCATTAATAACACTCCCACTGGGCATCCTTGACCATGCATTTAATATAAGCCTTGACCTGTTGATGGTTCCAGGTCGCTACTGGCCCCCCCTCTGCCTTTGATTAAAAGGAAGTTTGCAACTCGTGGCACTGACGGGCGTGAGCCCTGTTGGAAAAATGAACATACTGCTTTGTAGAGCAGAAGGCTTCAACCACCTCCCGGTCCTCCTTAGCAGTCCTGCGAGGCATGTTTGGGATGGACAGTAGCAGTACGTGTCTCACTGTGCTGTTCCACTGGTGTCCTCTCTCTTCCACCTGGGGAGAGGGTGGCTGCATCCCTCTGTCTATTCAGTGGCCTTTCCGCAGGGGTTGGCAGGAGGGACTCCATCTGAGATGGCTTCCAGATGTTGACGTTTCTCCTAGAACCTGGCCTGGGAACAACTGCTGCCCTTCCCATCACAGTCCTGCTTGTGAATCATTACAAACTTTTCAGCAGGAGTGTGTGTGTTCAGGGCACGCTTGGATTCAGCCACGGTGCCAGGAGGGAGAAATCTTTGTGGAAACCTCTGGAAATGTGACCATCTCATCAGCACACCTGCCTCATAACGAGCTTACTGTTAAGAAAAAGAAGAAATTTCTTGTGACTCAGGACATATGAACTAAATTTTGTATTCAGCCTTGGCTTCTTAAAAATAACACTTTGTAACATAGGATATTACTGTAGACAGGGAGGAAAGAACGTTCTTCTTTATAGAGATGCCTCTGGGCAGTAATTGGAGATCAGAAAAATATTTGAAGATCAGCGTAAGCACATTTTAACAATACTAAAAGAAACCAAAGGCAAAAATCGTGGCACTTCTTTTAAGACTGCTTTTTTTTTTTTGTTGGCATCTTTTTTTATCATCCTGACTGTCTGGTCAGAGAGCTTTTTATACACACATTCATTAGAGCGAGCTGGAGTGTAACTTTTTTTAGCCCCTCTCTTTGTGCTGTGTTGTGTGTGACACGTTCACATGTGCTTTCATGAATGCTGAAGTCAGTACCTTGGCGTGGACCACGAGTAAGTTGGGATTTGATTTAAGATAGTTGATGTGGAACATGAACAGATGAGGGCTAATGAATTCCCCGTCAGCTGGGATCCTAAGGACCTCCTTGAAAATGCTTCAGGCGCTCTTAAAGATCCCACCCATAAAGAATCCTGCAAAATGCCTCTTCCCTCTGCGTCTAAAAAATCCAGAAAGCAGAGCAGTTTGTCACAAAGCTGTTTCAGCCCTAGGCTCTCTGTGACTGCAGCAAGCTTGCAGGCAGATGGATGCTCCTTTGCTTTGCTGCACTTACCCCAAGTCCAAATTGAGCCTCTGTGTGGAGGGAGATGTGAGAAAACCAGAACCTGAGCCTGCGTGGCTTGACTTGAGGCGGTGCTGGGCTCTTGTGACCGTCCTTGGTGGTGGTGGGGCTTGCCAGAGGCACCGCTGGTGGGGAGACGGCCCAGGTGTTTGCAGTGCAGCCCTTCCTAGGGCTGCTGTCGTCGTGTTTTGGCTGGAAAAGCTTCCGTTAATTTTGTTGGCTTTTGGGTTGGGCCCTGTGTTTTGCAGCTGGTACTTAATCATGCTGGCACTGAAGATCGCTGCATTTGTTCTTACTGGTCTTCCTATGACTACCCATGTGTATGGATGGATGGCAAGTGCCGTAGCCTGTTAGTTGCCTTTCTGTGCTCACACTGTCTTCATAACCAGATATTTCCGCAACAGAAAAGGGGATTAGTCACAGGAGGAAGCAGGTGTGTCAGCTGTATAGGAAAGAGTGTGATTAAAGACACATTAAGAGCAGTATTTTCTGCTTAGGCTTCTCCGGTGAGCTGAAGGAGTCATCTTTGGCACAGCATCCCCTGTGGTTTAGCTGAAAGGCTCAGGGAAAGGCATACCCCCAGGCTAACACCTGATGGGCTACCAGCTGCATTTCTGTACAGAAGCGTCCTGCCTTTAGCTGACTTGCAGGAGTCCTTCTCCTTTTTGCTTACAGGCCTTCAGAATAGGAGGTAAAAAAAAAGAAGACTACTTCAATTGACAGTAAATGTAGTGGCACTTCTTTTGTCACCCTTTGGCTAAAGGCTCTTTATGGCTTCCCCATGAAACTACTGAGTTTTTGCTTTTTTTGATGAGCTTTGCCACCCCCACAATGAGTGGGGATCTGGCCGCCCCTGAGGGAGGAAGGTGGTGTGAGGGGAAGAAGAGAAGTTCGGACTTGCTGCTGTGGGTATTGCCTGGAGCCGGTAGGAAGGTCTGCTCCTTGCGTTGCTCTCCTTGACGTTCCATGCCACATTTGTTCCCAGGCATCTCGGTAGAGGCAACAGCTAACCCTGATTTTCCAGAGTGATGGTGTAGTTACTGGGGTTGTTTTCCTTTGGCTTGACCATAGCAGACCATAGCAGGCTCTTCTTTTAGAAGCTCTTTTAGGTCAGACTGCCACCACTTGCGGAGGGAAGGTGGCTGCACCTTAGCATCCTTCCGCATATGGCCACATATATGTGCTTTTGAAACCTGGCTTGCAGATTCTGTGGAACACTTTGGGTTTGTTTTCTTAAGTCCTCCGAAGTTTTTATTTTTTTTTTTATTCTATGTTGCTAGACCTAAGTTGAGCTCATTGTCATTGGGTTTTGGTATGTTGAAACCTGAGAGATGCCTGGGAGAACCAACACCATGAAGCTGAATTTCCCCTGGTTGGGTCTGACAGCTTCTTAAAGGGAACAAAATCCAGGCAAAGTGGAAATTATTCCCCCTTCATCAACATTTTATGAGTAAATTTCCACCTGCAGATGCACCTGTACAACTGCCCCTGTGGCAAAAGGGGGCAGAATTTGGGCTTTGATGCTGTGGCCTACTGTGATTAAAGACTATGACAGGGTGGGTACAAATAGATATTTCTAAGTCATGTGCTACCTACATATTTATTTTTCTCATGTGTTCTCCAGTAGTTTTAAGAAATGACTGAAAAGTCCAGCCTGCAGCTACAGTGTGGTAAGTTTATTGTTATGCTGCTGTTTTTCAGGTATTTCAGAGTAAAATGCTGTGTATATTTTGGAATAGCCAAAATAAAGATTAGGACTTTGAGTCTCACTTTGCCTCTGCAGTTGCTCTGTGTATCATCTGTAGTAATGGAGGAATAAAACTTAGGCAGCCACCTCCCTGGAGCGGTTTCCAATGTGCGAACCGGATTTATGGAGGTGACTTATTCAGGAAACTCTTTTTCTCTGGCAGATACCGCAACCAAGTTCCAGAATGGCAGTATGTAGCTAAAAATAATCCCTGTGTATTTTGACAGCAGGTTCAGACAATCTCTAGCTGGTTGGAGGATTATCGTGATCTGGGTCAAGAGATACTGCTGAGACTTTGCAGGAGGCAAAAGCATTTGGGATGGCTTTGTCTACTTCAGGCAGCTAAAGAGAGGTCACGGACAAATTCCGCTGATAGTCTAATTGCAGAGAGTATCCAGAATGAGTAAGTGCAGTTGCTGTGTGAGGACTACACACTGAATCCTCTGATACGAATGGACGTTGCTAACAGGGATGTTGTTCTGTCTGGAGGCCACACGGGGAGCACACTGTCAGGCACCTTCTTTCCTTCTGGGAAAAGAAGGCAGTGATGGGAACACCAGGGAAGTAGCACCTGGGGATGGAGTTACAGTAGGAGGTGCTGGTAGTGTTCAGAGGAGGCAGGGGAAGGTGGCAGGCTTGGGGACCTGTGTGTTGGTGCTGTCTCTAACCTCCGTGCTTTGGAGATCATATTGTGAGGCTGTGGCCAAAATAATAGATCATTGGCAAATGAAAGTTGGTTATGAGGAGTGTGACAAGACACAAATTGTGTAGGGAGGCTCAAATGCAAGTAGCTTTTCAGTTGCTAGTGCAAAATGATGGATTTTTTTCATAAGCAGAGGGGTACAGCATAACCAGTCAGAAAGTGGGCTGGGTGGCATTTAAAGATGGTTCCAAAGTATTTTTATATCCTTTTTGTCAGGAACAGGATTACTTTGATCTTCTCTGTCAGTAAAATTTTATTTGAGAAAAAGCCTTCATGCAACTGGTGAAAGGGACAGCATTGTCCTTCAAGTAATTGTATCCACCACAAAAGGTTTTTGTATGTCAAAGGAATCTGACCTGATTCATCAGGTGGGTGAGGGGCTTCTTTAATTGGTCTGAAATGATGAATTCAGTGACAGACATGGAGAGCAATGATGTTAGGCCTGGCTAATTGCAGGCTTTCTGAGTAGCAATTAACATGTCAGAAATCTAGTTATGCTTGAGAAAAATGCTGCAACTTTCCTTGCCTCCTATTAAAAGAAACAAAACAACCAAAAACGCAACAAAAAAACCAACCCAAAAAACTACCACAAATGGAAGTCTCCTGTAAACTAATGCAAACAATGTGGTAATGCTTTGGGAACCTGCTTGTCAGTGGCGTGACCTGATCATTGCCTGTTGGGTGATGGCTGTAAAGGGGGCTGCCAGCAGCTCTAGGTTTGCTCTGACTGAAAGTGGAGAAGATCATGCTGTGTGTATGAGGCTTGTTAATACCCCTGGCAGCTGTAAGAATTTCCAAGACTATAAAAGCAGCTTATCTCCTGAGGAGGAGAGCCCCCTTGCTACCCCCCTCTATAAAATTAGACAGATTAACTTCCTAAGAAATGGAGAGTTATTCCACTCTAAACCTACGCTGCTCATTCAAGCTAATCTCTGGAGGGCTGAAAGGCCTCTTGTCTGTGATTGGAATCATATGATAAAGCCTTGCTTGCTTTCTCTTTTATTGTGCCAAAAAGTTTGCCTTGCTTTTGATCTAGCTGAGAGCCGAAGCGGCTTTTAGTGTGTTTGTACTTGTCGCATGGAGCATTTTGAGACAGAATATTGGGCTTTGTCTTTGGGCTTCTGGCATGGTTTCTCCTTGGATCCCACATGGTGCTCTCCTCAGGCATCTGCTGTAGCTTCCCCTTCCTGGTGAAGCACCTCCCAGGGGGCTTCTCCTCTGGTGCAGTGGGATTTTTCAGACCCTGGGCAGAATGTAGACTAAACAGGGGGGTAAAGTTATGTTAAGTGGCAGAGAAGAGAATGCTGAGGGCAGCCATGGCCACACCTCCCCTTCCTGCATCCTGGCCCTGTGCTGGGGATGGCGCTTCTGCATACTGCCATGCTTGGGCATGACCTGTTAAAATACTATTAGTAAATGCCAAATTGTACTAGCTGTGTAATAATCAATAGATCTAAGAAATAATTTTTGCCCTGCTTCTCCCTGTATTCTACTAATCCTTGCCTGATGGACACTTGAGTTTACATCAGAAGAGGTCTAGCTTTGGCACAGACACTATGAAGGATATAAATGTTATTTTTTCCCCCAAAAAAATACTAACTTTCCACTTTATTAAATGCTTGAGAGTCTCTTACATCAAAAAATCTGTTACAGATTTTTTCCTAAGAGCAAACGCTCTTTCCTCCTCCTACCAAAAAAAAGTCACAAGGAAAAAAAGAAATCTTTCCAATGTTCAATACATCAGGGTTGTAAAAACGCAGCTAAACCTTCAGCACATGGGTAAAGTTTCTGATCCCAAAGACTGGATCCTCATTGCTTTACAGAGCTATGGCAAATAGACTTTGGACAGGCAGAGACGGCATTTCGTAAGGAGGAGGGCTTCTTCCATGCCACATGGGAAGCCAGATGCTGATGTTGACGTGTCTCCTGCGCTGCTGCAGCTGTGGGTGGCTGTTGTAGGAACCCATCTTCCCATTTTGGTGTGGAGAGTCTAGCTGGTGGGCTTATGGCAGAGTGCAAGTGTGTTAATACTGGCTGGTGTGGGGGAAGTTTAGGGATGCGATGTGGGCTACAGACTCCACCCACCGTTGGTTACTCTGTGCTTTCCCAGATTGATACCACTCCTGCTTTGTTTATTGCTTCTTGGGATCGAGGGTCCTGGGAAAAACTTGTCCTTGGAAGCCCTGAAGAGAGGAGAAAAAGAGGAATTGCAGGGTGTGTGGTTAGTTGAGCACTCTTTAATTTGGGAATGTCAAGGCAGACTCCCAGGCTCTCTTCTGATAAGATGAAACGCTCTAGACTGTGTCACAAAATGAAGCTTCCAAAAACATCTGAATCTGGATTGCAGCGCGAACCCTGGCTCTCTTCTGACCTTATGTAAATCATGTAATCTCCCCTAAGAAACATAAGGGGCCTTGCCCTTTGAACCTGTGGTTCTTGGCTCATCCCTCTTCTGGCTTTCCAGTTCAACTCCTGGAAGCCATTCTCGTTCGCCTTCGGGTTGGGAAACTGGCAGTGCTGTCTGCAGATCGTCTTGCAGAACAATGAGGGAAGATTCATTCATTCATCAGAAAGATTTATCTTGTTTCTGTCACAACACAGTTTTTGCCTTCCTCATTTTTTTCTGTCTGTCTTGCTGGTCTAAGGTCTGAGTGAGTGACAGTCCAGAACCTGCTTAGCTAACTAACATCACGTGAGGAATAAAATATTTTTTGAGTAATGGACGGGGGATTGGTGTGGTTTTCCTGCACCCTGGGAAAAAATGTGATGGTTCAGTGCAGGGGGGGAGCCTGTATCACCCGCTGAGCATCCTGAAACTCCTCTCTGAACCAGGAGGAGAACAGAGCATCTGCTTCATTTGAAAAACATAAAAACACAATGGGAAGCTTTTCACACATAGTCTGCACTATGCCACATGCACCTATTTGTATTATTCAAAAGCACTGTTGTTTTTTAAACATTTGCAGTTTTCCAGTAATTTATCAGAAATATGGTAACCAGCTTGTTTTGCACTGGGTTTTGTTTCCTCCAACACTTCTGTGAAGGGCCACCATAGATGTTAGGGTGGTTGCTGCAGTGGAAACTATCACTGAGGGGCTTCTCTCTATTTTTTTTTTTCATTCATTGATGACTGTAAAAACTTTCATGTTGGTTAAAACATCTGTGGCATTTAATGCCCTATTGTTTTCCTGCTTTGCAAGCAGGAAGGGAGAAATGTATATTTTCCTTTACAACAAACCACCCTTTGTCAGATGCTGACTTACTTGGCCTCGGTGTGCCAAACTGCTACAAGTGAGTTCATTGTAAATGTCTCTAACAATGCGTAGTTCATACCTTCTGCTTTTTGGATTATGAAATTATATACTGATATACAGGTATGAGAAGGGCTCTACGTCCATTCAGCACAGGTGAGATTGTCATCTGAGCAGTAACTAGCTTGAACAGGAGATGGGATTTAACCATTTCCTTGTAATAACTTTGCACAGTTCAGACACTGAGATGCTAATACTTTTTTTTTTTGTATTCCACAGCTTCCTTTGCTTCTCATAGCTTATCTCTGCTTTAAATGGTTCAAAATAGATGGCATTTTACTTGTGCAGATGCATAAGGTCTGGAATGAATCCAGATCTTGACAGTGAGGGCCGTGCTGTGGTTTTCATGTAATGAGACTGATGATGAATCAATTACTTGATACTTCATTATGACGAAAGAAAACAAACAGCATCAGCAGTGGGTTTAGCAGTCTTTGTTTCCAAACTTGCAGAACCATTTAAGGCAAAATAAAATCTCAGAGATGATCATCAAATGAATGAAAGCATAAAATACTGTACAATGAAAAATGTCACAAAAGCTTCAATGCCTTAGATATGTATGTGAAAAATTTCAGGCAGAGCCTTCCCACACTACGGGAGGTCATCAAGTGAAGCAGAGTTAGCTCTGTTTATCTCCAGTCCAAGCGACACATGACTTCATTGGGGTTTTAGTCTCATTATTGCTGAAGTGTGAAGTGTCAGGTTAGAAAGACTACACGCTTTTCACCCATAGGGATTGCTCTGTTTTAACGGGTCAGGTCAGCGCTATGACTCAAAGCATTGCAGACGATTAATGTTTAATACATTTTAAACCAAAGTCCTTGAGAATACAAAATTAACCCTGTGGACGTCTGTGATTGGGACTTTCTTTGACACTCACCCGTTTCAAGGAACGCAGTGTGCCATTACCACTGGAAACAGAACTGAAACAAAACCAGAAAAACATATTTTTCTCCAATCCTATTGTTCTTCACAGAGTGGTCCTGGCAATCAGTGCTCTTGCATTCTCAAAGATTGCCAGGATGAATTAAGTTACACAAACATGTCAGTCTTGGACTACAAGAGGACAGCAAGTGTCCAATCTAGGTCAAGCAAGAAAGTGCTGCTATTTTTCTCCCCAAGAGTTTTCCACTTCTGACTTTATCTTCCTCCTCACATCACATCAAAATTTCAAGACACACTCAACTCCACCGCCCCCCCCGATTACAAACCAAATAAAAAAACCAGCAGCAAACGAACCAAGCAAAACCAACCCCCAAAAAGGCTCTTATGCAGAAGGGCAGAGTTTTCTACGCCATATTCTTGCATTTTTTGCTGGTAAAAATTAGCAGAACAAATGCCCTCCTACTGTCCACAGGTTAAAAACACTCGATAGGAGGTTTTCTGATGCACCATACAGTATCTCTGGTGACTTCTGATTTTGTAACTGTAGTAGTGGACCTCTAAAACGAATAACTAAGAAGGAATGGGTGTGTTCTTCTATCTCGTCAGCAATGTTACTTTTGTGGTAGTTTATCATGACTTGTTGAAATATTAATAATTCAGAAGAGACTGGATAAGAAACTGCTTAATATACGACCTTTTTTGGAGTGGCATGAAGACAGTTTGCCTTAGTCATGATTTTAAAGGAATGCAATAGTGTCTGCAGTATAAAGTCAGTCTTAAGGGGAACAAATTTTTATGGTGGCAACATTCTTCTTTCAGACTTTTATTTTAAAACTTAGAGTACTGGCACTTTTATTTCAGAAAGGCATAGATAATGTCAGTGCTGAGTTCTGTGGCTGTATAAAACAGTGGGATGATGAGTCAAATTAGTGTATATTGATTTGTGGCTTGCTTTTTATACGGGTTAGTAAAAGGAAGCACGATTAATTAAATGTCTTAAATATGAATGTTCTTCTTCTAGATCTATCATCTGTCGAGGTCTTCTCATGGCTTTTGCTGTTCTGATGTTCAGTGCCAGAGGAAGTATTCTGATCGGCGAGGCCTAATGGAGGGATGTTTCTAAAAGGGGATTATGAAACTCATAAATCTTTATTTCAGAGACCTTCTTAGTGTTTTGAAGCTGAAGCTAGCATGTCAAAATCTGTTACTCTGAACTAAAAGCAACAAATAGCTCAGCTAAGATTCTGAGTTTGAAACTTTTTTTTTTTTTAAATTGAACATTTGTTCTTAGGAAACAGAAGGGCTAAGAAAGATGCTGATATTTGGCCCTCACCGCCAGCACTAGAGTTGTCTATTTTTATTTGCTTTGAAAGACAGGGAGAATTGGACAATTGGCTGAACCACAGTAACCAGCCTCACCCGCTTCTCATTATTTCTGATGCTTCCTTAAAATTCTGAAATCTTGAGGCTGTGAAGAAAGTGTAGAGTCGTTTCTTTTGGAAACCACACAGAATCTGGCAAAAATTCCAGTGCTTTCAAACAATGACAGGATATACACTGTCATCTTTGATCCATACGTTGGGAAGGGCTTCGCCCCCTACCCCATCCCCACCCTCCTGCTCTTTGCAGTTCAACATGAGCTGTCAGAAGTGGTTTCAGTGTATAACCCTTTGCAGACAGAAATAGATTGGCATCCCCACAAGCACTAATTTGTCTGGCAGCCCCCAAAAAAAGGCTGGCTGGGCCTGATGTTTGCACCCCCGCTTATCTTGCTAGACTGTGAGAGGAAGCGCTTTGTAGCAGATGGGCTGTCCTGAGGAGATGTAGAAGAGCAGCTCTGGAGTTGGGAAAGAATGTGCAGCATGGATGTTGTTTTTCTTTGTGGTTGAGTGCCGGCAGAAAAGGATGAAAATGTGGTTCAGAAATCAAATGCAGACAACTGCTGTTCTCCTCGGAGGACTGCACAGAAAGCCTGTATGTGCAGGAGACACTGCTGACTACTGACCACATCCCACTCACCACCCATTAGGGATTTGCAGAATCTATAAGAAAGCCAATAGCAAAACATATATATATATATATTTTTTTTTCCTGAGAGGTGATTTATTGTACTTTTAAGCTTTTGCAGCTGGTGAATTGGGTTTGTATCTGAATTTGAGGCTTCATCTGGGCTGGGAGGGGGTAGGAATAGTAGGAGAAGGTTCAACAGACAGAGAACGGAGAATTTATGCTGGGCATTTGCAAGGTCTTCCTGGGGATTTAAACTATTTGTAGACCTAAACCTCAGATTCAGCTGCTCTTACGGAAAGGGTTTTGTCTTCTTGGTTTTCCCTCCACCCCCAGCTGTTTGAGCACAGTAGCACAAAGTTCTGAAAACACTGTACTGAATATTCTTAGTCTTAAAAGGCTTTGTTTCCAAGTGCAGCTGGCTACGTCTAGGCAGGTGGCTTAACCTTGGTTGGCTCCATCACGTGCCTTACATGGAAGCGTGTGTCTAACTTGGTGAAAACGTGGCACTCAGAGATTGAGCTCTGCTCCCCTGGGCACTGGGCCCATGGCCTGGCACTTGCAGTGCACCGCCAGCTTGCACAGCACTGGCAGAGTGTGAGCACCTGCACATCACCCTAAGCTTGCCTGAGCTCTGCGAGCATCTGGGCGTGGATCTTTCCATCAGTCCTCTCGTTAGCTGTGCCCAACCATGCTGCGGGGGTAGTGGGGAGAGCCCTAGGTCCAGGAGAGGGGAGGGAAGGCGGTCACTTGTGTACGCGATGTCTCCCGTCCTGGCAAAGATGGAGCCAGCAACATAAGGGCCGCAGTTTGTCTGTGGTTGTGCTGTTGCTTTATGGTGATCGAATGGGGGGCTGGGTTTCGTTCCTTGAGTCATGCACCTACACCAATACCTGCTGATACCTTCTGAGTTCCTTCCCAGTTATAAAAACACAGCTACCTCTCCAGTAAATTTAGGAAATGGTCTAAAAACCCACTTTTTTTTTTTTTAACACTGTTCCATTTGCAGTGTAGATAAAAGTGTAGCAAGTGCATACATGCGTACTAAACGAGCAGTTGAGAGCAGAGTTTTCAGAGGTTAAATAAATTTTGAGCTAAATAGGTTATGCAGCATTTGATCATGGATTTTCTAGTCCTTCTGAATATATCTACTCCTACACCTTGTGATGTCAGTGCCATTTCCTGCAAATGCAAAATATTGTTAGGGTTTTTTTGCTATCTATAGGATTGCAAAATGAACTCTAAATAAATGGAAACTTTCTATTACCTACATAGACCAAAAAGCAGATGTCAGTCTTCAGTTGGTGGAGGTGAATGGCCAAATAAAGTTCAGCCAATTTTATTGGGAAATGAGGAAAATCAAGTAGAATATTTTCCAGCATTAAATTGCTTTTCTTGTCCAGCATGCTGCTGGTATTAGAAAATATAGATTTGTTACAGACGCCAGCAAAATATTTCATCTTGTAGAGATGAAAGCATTGTGAGGTGTGCTGCAAAATAATTTGCATTCTAGTTTCCTAAGGACTTTGCAGGGTGGTTTTTAAAAAAACAACCCCAAAAGCAAATAGACTTGTGTTTGTTTTTATGTCAGAAGCAAATACCTGTAATTGGTCAAATTTCTTGGAGATACGTTGCTTTGAGAAAAGGGGTTTTCACAGGACTCTTAACTTGCCTATTGCTGGTTCGTGAAAGATGTGGCTGTTGCATCAGCTAATAAAATAACTTGCTTCTAGTTGAGGGTCATTTTGATTGCAGTACTTCTGATAGCTCACGAGTGTCAGCTTCAGGTGAGTGTCAGCTCCAGGTGTTGGTGGGGGTTTTGGTTGAGCCTTCTTGCTCAATAGGAGGTGTGCACGGGACCTGAGCTCTTTATGAATTCGCTGAAAAGGCATAAATGTACTTCTGGATCCTCCCTAGTACTTCTGGATCCTCCCTAGTAATGTGGCAGCCTCTGGTGGTTTCCCTGAGCTCCTTCTCCGTGCCTGCTCTGGCCTGTCTAATGGGTGGTTTCCTGTGACAAGTCAGAAGTGCTGCCACCCACCCCACTGTCACCCAGGGTTTGTGTAAAGCTGGTCTTAAATTGCTGTAGAAACCCCACCCGTGTCTCTGGAAAGGACTTTTCTGAGTGTATCCCTGAGAGGAAGTACGCATGGTGTCACATTAAACTAGCTGCTGGTGATGGTGGTGATGGCATTTCTACCTGTGGTGGTATCAGTGGCTTGGAAGTCCAGTGTTAACCATGGTACAGTCGGGCTCTTCAACTTTCTGAACAAAGGATGGGTGTTGCTTTGGAGGAACTGCCCCCACAGCACTCCGCCCCTCTGCCGATCTGCTCTCCCTGTGGGGCTGGGACTCTTCTCACTGGGGATGAGCAGCCCAAGGGTAGACCCTGAGCTACAGCTAGGGTCGCAGATGCAATTCAGGGGACGTTTTGGGATGACATTTTGCTTTCTGCTGAAAAAACGCAGTTGTGTTTGCAGCCCAGAGTAATTGTCAGGATCAAGCTGATTTACCTAAAAATAAAATTAAAAAAAGTTATACAACTTCAGAATAGATAGAGGTGAAATTAGGCTGCTTGTATCTTCTCATCTGGTGGTTTCTGTTTTCCTGCCAGTTTGAGTTTTTATGTACTGTTAGCAGGGAGCCTCTTGCTTCAGTGAAACTTGATTTCGTCATTTTTGTTTCGCTAGTTTAACTTTGTGATGCTGTGGTTCCAGCCTGACGTTACACAGCATCCACTCAGAAGTGTTGGTATTTTGGAAATGGAAGCTCTGTTTCTAGCCCTGCCACAATCCAGGTTTTCTTAAGATTACTAGGTGTGTTCCTGTGAGCTTCAGTTTTTAGTGCTTACCTGTAAGACGTCGAAGACGTGACAGTATCTGGAAAATTTATGAAGAATTTCTAATAGGAAGAAAAATAAGTGTTGCTTTTATTTTTTACTGCTTATCCAGTAATAATTCTTACTGAAGCTTTGTGTTCTGGTCATGTGGAAGTTGAGCAAGTCCATTAACTGTGCTAGGAAAGACGTCTGTGTTGGAAGGGATTCTGAGAAGCAATTTTTTTTGCTGTTGCTTAACATGGGTAAGTTTGAGCTTGCAAGGTGTATCTCCATGGACTGAGGAGTACAGGGTGGGGAAAGAAGTAATTACTTGCTGCACTCTGAATATAGCATATACCTGTCCAAGAGACTTTTTTTTCAGCCCATATTGGCTATGTAAGAGTGTGCAGCCTTTCAAAGCTATTCCCCTTCAAGAAGAAAACTAATCTATGTCAGGAAACACAACCGTAAAAGCTGCCTGTATAAGAAATGTGAGTCTTGAGGAAGGATATAGTGTAAATACACCCCACAGCCTTACCTGAGCTGTACAGAAGTGCAACTTTAGCTTTTTTTCATGTTCTGCATGTAGGACACCACCAGTATGGAGCACAGGGTGTTAACTGGAGTGTTTGCTATTTGTATGAATTAGCGGATATAAATTCCAATTTAATTTTTATCAGCTTTAAGTTTGCATCCATTTACCTGTTTTGCTGCTGGGTTTTGTAGGACTCCCGTGGTCCTGCTGTCATGTGGGTAAAGTTGCTCACACAGAGAGAGATACTTTATTTTACAGTAGCAAACCTGTTTTTTATTCAAAGTGAAATGACTTGTGCTTGATTCCACTGTTATGTATGTATTAATTTGGGAAAGTTTATAGGTGCACATTTCACTGTTAGCAGTGTAACCAAAACCAAAGTGCCTTAAAAGTAATCCTTATAAACTTGTGTTTAGCTATGCATAGACTCAAAGTCTGAAAGCAGCATGACTGTCAAAATGGATTTTATTAGGGAGGAGGGTGCAAAATCTAGTTTCTTTTGGAGGTCCCTTGCGACCTTAATTGTAAAACTGCTGCAAATAAAATATTAGAAGAGGGAGGTAAGAAGACACTCTTCCCTCACTCTGTTCCTTTCATTTTATCCAGAAATGTGCCGGAGTGGGCTTTCCAAGGTGCCCTAAGACCAGCAACTGTGGGCTTTGCCAGGCACAGAGGCTGGAGAAACATTTGCATGGTCTGGTCCCTCTACAGAGTGAAATAGGTGGTGACAGTCCGAAAGGCAGCACTGGGACCTCAGGCTTGTTATAGGGGCTCCATAGAGTTTTTTATCAAACAAGGGAAACAAAAAGGAGTTTGTTTAATTTGCAGGGCATTCAAGCAATCCAGTTGCCCATGGGAAGGTCATTTTCTTGTAAGCTACTGAGCAGCCGCAGTCACAGCAGCACTGAGATTGTTCCACTCTTGAAGGCAATTAGAGAGAGGCGAGGGGAGCTCCCACACCAGATTTGGGTGCCTCTTCAAAGGTTTTTCATCACACTTTCTTCTGTGTGCAGAGGACAGTTGGCTATTTTGTGTTCCCTGGGTTGCCTTTTTTTTTAAAACTAAATTGACACACAATTGCAGACACCCTTCTAAAAGACTTGATGTTTACAACAGTTGGTAATCCCACAGTACCCAAATATGATTTATATGTGGTGCACTGACGCAAATCAAATATATGATTGGTAAATCACAGGTGGTAATAACCTTATCTCAGGTGGGTTATGCTGTCACTTATCAGTCCACAGCCCACACCCAGCACCTTTAAGAGAGAGATGCTACTTGGGTTGATCATATGGCAAACAATGTATTGGATGCAGGGTAACTGTCCCAGCTGCTCTCGCTGTATCGGTGCTGTTCTTGCCACCATAAACAGCTATGAATAAGCAGGAGAAGGCAGTGGCAGAGGAAATAAACTCTTCGTAAAATTGAGCCACAAATAAAGGTTATAATGTGTACTCGAGAACGTTTGTGTCAGCTTCACTGATGTTCAGCATCATCTTCCCACTAAAGATACCTCATGGTGGTTTTTTTGTTTTACCTAATTGGAAAAAATCCACAGAACCAAAATAAAGCCACAATCCAAAATATTAAGAGCATAATTATGAGAAAAGCCTTTTTAATAGAAATATTTATACAAGTATATATTGTCTTTACCAGTATTTTTTACATCCTCAGCCTTATCTCAGTGTAGGAGCTGACAGTTCTGTTTCACCCAGACTCTTTCTGGCTCAGCCTAAAGCAGAGCTGCTCAAGCTTTTGATTTTTTCCACATGGTGAAGGGAGAAACTTTTTGTCTTCTTCCCATAGAGAAGGTTTTCTAATGCTGCATGGAAAGATCTCCTAACGCTTTGAGTGGATGCTATCCCCAATAAGATAAACCTTCTATCTGAAATATTTTCCAGCTCATATTTTCCTCTGATGGAAAGATACTGAGTGATTCTTTCCATGCATTTGGATAATAGGGTGAGAAATAACGTTGCTAGAAAACTCTTCAGGATCTTGAAATACAAAGGCATTATTCTTTTTTTTTTTTTTCTTAAATTATTTTGGATGAAAAACGTGGGTCAGAAAGAGTCTGCGAGGTTATATACATCAACACCTCCCTGAGACATCAAGCATGTGGAATTCTATATTGCAGTGATTATGCTTTAAAGAATGCCTGAAAGAATTCTCCTCAGCAACACAAACAAGTGCACGTACATCAGGTAGTCACAGGCCTTCCGAAAACAAACAGAAAAGTCCACCCAAAAAACCCTCCTCGGAATTGGCCTATTTCCTGTAATTTTCTAACTAGCATAAAGCAGCCAGAATCTGTGGTCTAGACTGGTTTGTTCTGCAGATTTTTTGATTTTTTTTTTTTCTTGGGAATTTACAAACCACAGAGAGTTGGAATGGATCAGAACAAATATTTGCTCATGCACCTACTGATGAGGGCTTTCAGAGTCCCCAATCTTGTTACAACACA
The DNA here is from genome assembly GCA_013400835.1 of Zapornia atra. Taxonomy (NCBI): domain Eukaryota; kingdom Metazoa; phylum Chordata; class Aves; order Gruiformes; family Rallidae; genus Zapornia; species Zapornia atra. The sequence continues at coordinate 129,799 of VZTU01019833.1, read as the reverse complement.
GATGCGAGCATTAGCATTCACGTGGGTTAGGTAAATAAAAGGGGTTTCCTCTCTACCCGCTTCCCTCTCTCCTCGATTTCAGTTTGATGGAGACAACGCTTTTCAGTGTGGGGTGTTTTTCTTTTGGTGTCCCGCAGTGTTTTCTGCCTGGCAATTCTTGTAGAGGCTGTTACTGTACTAGAGAGCACGTTTCTTCACATCCTTCTTACCTTCCTCCCTTAATATCAAGCGTGTTATTGCTCACCTTGGAGTGCTTCATCGCTGCAGGTTGGGGGTTGGAGGTTTCTCCAAGTATGATAATAACATCAGTGACCCAACATTGAGGTTCCTGTTCTGTTTTGATGTCAATATAACCATTCACTCACCTGAGCTACAACCTCAATTTTTGGGGTGGTTTAGTGTGCAGGGGTAAAAATGGTTTAGTAAATGTGCATCAGAAGGGATTTTGCATTTGCCCTAATGCCTCTATGTTTGTAAAGAGTGTGTTGAAGTGCTAGCCTGACACAAACTTCCTAATAGTTGATGATATTAAAGCACCAAAAAAAGAAAAGAAAAAAAGACTAGGTAAGTCAGCTATCTCCCCAGAGTCTTGCTAACACTGTCAGCTCAATAGCATGGCTATTCTGCAGTAGCTTAAAAATAAAGGAAAAAAAGGAAAAAAAAGAAAAAGAAAATTAAAAAATTAGAAAGATAGAAAAAGGCAATTTTTTTTTTTTTGAAACCTAATGTGCTTGCCACTGAGTCATAAACTAAAATCTGTGCTGGGCATTTTAGCTGTTGACAACACTAAAAACTCTGCAGGCATGACAAAAGATAAACGGCATGTTTTAAGACCAAAATTTGAATTCAGTTGTGAGTATCTATTTAAATTGCCCTCTCTCTATATATATATTTATCTTTACTAAAAGTTGGAAGAGTCATGATGTTTTTCTCCAAGGATGGCGTGTGACCAGTCAAGGCAAGAGAGGGGCATTACTAAGACAGAAGGAGCGGAAAAATAAAATCAGTGATGACAAGGCTGCGTTGGGTGGGGCAGAGAAATGCTGGGTTAGCCGAACAGCCGGGACGTGAATCGCAAAGAGTGAAGATATATAGAATCCAAATGTCTAAGCATTAGTTTGTGGGCAAACGGCTCTGCTGAGAATTTTAACACCTTCTCCTTTGTTCATTTTAAATTCTGTCTCCAGGAACCTGATAATTTAAGGAAAAGGGTCAAGATAAACCGAAAGCCAGAAATATGCCTACATACAGGGTTGGTTTTCAAACCAGTGAGGTTTATTAATTTCCTATTTGTTAACCTGAGGACTTTTGGAATCAATTCACGTGCTGTTACTTTAAGGCTATTTGTAGGTAACTTTGATTTTTAAATGCCTAGAGCCCAAGGATTGCTTTGTGTATTTGGTGGAAGTGAGGGGGGAAAAAGAGAAGGCTAAAAAAATAGTAGAACTTGGCAGAGGCTGTCCCTTTTCCTGCTGGATGTTTTTCAGGTGAACTGCCCTGCTATGCTACTGTATTAAAGTCAGGCCAACTATGTGGAACCAAAGATTATTCCACAAATCCTGTTTTAATAGTTCTTTTAATGGTGTTTTTCCTCAAGTCTTACATTTTCCCTAGGATTTCCCACTCCAACCGGGACTCTTCCATCTTTCCCAAAGCATTGCATCTCCCTGGCTTTTGCCCGGGTTGGGCACTGTGCTCTGTGGCCAGGAAGACGAGCTGTCCCCCCCACGAGCCTGGTGCAGGGCTGCAGCCGCCAATGGCTTTATCAGATGGACAGAGACATTCCAAGTATGCTTCTGGTCACTGGGGAATATGGGAATATAAAAAATAATGAAAAAGAGAGGCTTAGAGGAAAGCTGTTAGGCAAACTGGGGCTTTTTGTCAAGTTGTGGGTTGGTTTTTTTCTTTTTTTTCTTTTTTTTTTTAAAGGGTGAAATTCTTTACCCCTATGCAAATTATTACAGCTGTGTGATGTCATTGTCTTTCTTGGTTTTTTTCTTTTTTTTTTAAAGCCATGTCATGAGAAACTGAAAGACTGCAGGTTAGGTAAAACTTTTAATGACCATTTTGTGACCTCTGCTCCAACCGCCTGGAGTGGCTGCAAATTTTTAAATGTCTGACGGCTGCTTGGCTCTCCGCAGCGTCGTTTTATTGGTCACCAGCAGATGAGATTTCAGAGGTAAAGAGTCACCTCCCAAGTTGCACCCTGCAGCTATGGCAAGTGAACAGATAAAAAATTGGGGGTTTGGTGGTTCGGTAGGACAAGACACCTCTGTTTCTATGACCAAGGCATGCCAGGAGCTCCCTCTGGTTGATTCTGGCTGCATCACTCCTATGGGTTGCATGGAGGAGCTCACCTTGTCTGAACCAAGGGCGACGTGACACTGTGGTGCTTCCTGGGAGAAGGGTCTGGAGACATACTGGCTAGGTTTGCCCCTTTCTGCTTTTTGAGGAGCATCTGCTCATCATGGGCATGAGACCAGTGGTAGGGCGCTTTGGTTGGAGCAGGCACAACCAGTCCCACCTAACATGGCTCTCATGGAAGAGTGTGAACTTGGAGCTGTGCAGGGCATAGACCTGCCTTGGGGGGGAAAGCGTGCGTGGTGGGGACAAAACGTGACGTAGGGCAAGGGTGGGGAGAGTGCTTTCCAAGATGTTATTGTCTCAGAGAGAGGGACAGTTACCTCATATTGGTGTAACTGCTGTAAAATATTCTGAGATTTCTGTTGCTTGTTTTCTTCAGTTTTCATGGTTACAGCTCTTGAGTGCTTCCCAGATGTGTTAGGGTTGCACCGTAAGGGGCTTCATGGCCTGTCTGCTTTGGCTGGAGAAGGCTGTGGAATTGATAAGACTTTCCTTTTCCTCTTCCATCCCTCTTTGCTCTGTAGTTGCATTGAATGTTGGGACCTTGTGCCATCTCCAGACCATTATTTTACTCTCTTTGTCCCTACTGTCACTTTCTGACCTCCTTAGTGGAGGGCTTCCTTGTTTCTTTCACCTTCCTCTTCCGGTGGCTGAAACCAAGTCTGGCGTCCTTCATGCTCTCTCACATCTCCGTTAAAGAGGGTTCCCCAAAGCCCATACTCTTTGGTGGTTCTTTGGCTAGCTGCTGCTTTATGCAGCCATTTGAAACTGGAGCCCTGTGTAAAAATACTAAACACTAAAGGCTAAGTCATGCAACAGTGTTTCCCAGTGTCTGCTAGAGTCACAAGCGCTGTCAGCAATGCCATTACAGCTTGGTGGTGTAGGCCTCAGGACAGCGTGATGAGCTGTGGCTGATTTTTTTCAGTGTGTCAGTGTCTTGAGTGTTGGATTAAACCTTTTCAATAATTTATAAAGCCTTAAGCACTCTGGGCAGTATTTTTCAGGGAGTGATTGCTCTGTGTTCAGGAGATACCATTCTCAGCTGGACTATTAAATGAAAAGCCGAAGCCTGCCTGTGATGCTGAGAGATGGGGGTTCAACAAAACGACAGCATAGAGCTTCACTTGCAGATATTTTCATGCTGCCTGCTTTTCTGCTTGCTGCTGGTTGATTCACACTCTTACTGATAAACATTAAAACCTCTCCTGTGATAAAAGCAGAGTGAGAAATTCCTATAAATTAAAAAAAAAACAAACCCAAACTTTCCCACTTTGCACAACCTTGGTTTTGAAATTTAGCTCGAATGTGAAGCTAAATTGGTCTGGACTGCCTTAAATTCCTGCGGAAGGGTGGATAATTTTGAGAGACGATGCAAGATAAGCCAGGCAACTGCTACTCCATTAAAAAAAATCCTGAAAATGTTTCCAGACCCAGTTGGTGCTCCTGGGGCAGCTGCACACTTCCAGGGAACTGCATGCCGACGGCCATGCCAGCAGGAAATGCAGCGTGACCCGTGGCGAGCCTGGAGGGTGGGAAACACCATGAGCAGAAGATTTCCATGGGTGGCTCTAAGTTCCTGGGCAGTTACAGTGTGGGCATGGATGGAGGAGCAAACAAAACCCAAGGAAGCAAACAGGAGCGGTAGGAGAACCCCCTTCCTTCCATGTGCGTAGCTGCTCAGCGCTTCCTGTCGCGTGTCCCTGCCACTGGGCTTACAGCATCGCCTTCTTCCCCAAACGCTGGGTCTGTGTGCATGAAACCTGGCTGTGAAGTAGAAATGGTTTCTGGAAAGCATAATATTATTTTAATCATAAATTATTTGGAAACTCAATACAGAAATAGCTTCAGATCACTTCTTCCAGAGGGGTGTTTTTGCAGTCAGGGTCTTTATCAACTTCTCAGTGGGAACTGCATTAATATTGCCACAAAAATGCAAACAGTAGTGCCTTTGATAAAGCAATTTGGCATCTCTTAGGCAGAAATATGTTTTGTTTTCCTAAGATACAGCACTGTTTTCAGTGCTGGGACCTGCCGTATGTGCCAGTATAAGGAGAGAAAATACCAGTTTTGTTAACATTTGTGTTTGGAAGCCATGGGGGGGGGACGTAGGAGGCGGCTGCCTTTGCAGTTGCAAAGCAATCTCTGTTACTACTGTGGAGACAGAACAGGAAGCCTAAATGTGACTGTCAGTGGTGGAGATGTTGGTGGCCTGCAGTCAGCTTCCTGGGCCTAGCTGCCTTCCAGAGTACTCTGCCAAGGGCCCTCTTCCTCCTCACCTTCACTTTAGCTCTTCGCATCATGTGCTGGAGCAAGGTTGGTCCCCATTGCCGCCTGCTTGCCAGTGTGGAGTGGAAAAACTTTACTGGCCATACAGTAGGCATCTTTGTGGATACTGTCAAAATGCCTTTTAGTATTTGCTGGTGTCCCATGGGTGTTATATATTTGGTTAGTGCATTATTTTGATTTTTAAACTGTCTTTGGTTCAAGAATCCTGAAAGGAAGCTGTTGTGCAACTGTTTAAATCTGATTTTACAAGCTGATTCCAGCTTGATTCCCAGCAAAAAGAAACAAAGAGTAGCTCAGTTGTATTTTTCATCCAAAACTAAAGGGCCCTCCTCCTTTGAAGAATTTCTGTAGAGTGTTATGTTTAGAGAGTGATTTGCTATTGTTTAAATTTAATCTCTATAATTACATTGGGATTGGATTAATGATGAGTTATTTTTCTGAGTCATTCTTTTCTGGCACTCAGAGCTTTTGAGCATAAAGCCAGGTCTTCATTGGATGTAAACTGGCATTGCTCCACTGAAGTTAGTAGAATAAATCCACTTTATATTGTGGTGGCCCAGATGTGATATTATGGCTGTTTTGAAGAAAGCATCCTTTTGGAGTTGGTTGGCCTTGAATCTTCTTAGCTGTCTGGGTGTTAACTTCTAATTAACAGTATATTTATGGTAGCACAGCTAGCTATTGTCTCTAGATCACCTCAGCTGGACTCAGATGGATCAACAAAAGGTGCAGTGGTGGATTCACACATAAGTATCTTGACTATTTTTCTGTTTAAAACCTGTTTTTTATCAGAAAGAGTGCAGGTGGTCCAAGTTTGTTACTAGTGACTGGTGAGTGAGCTTTTACATGCTCTTATCTATGAGAACAAGATCTTTGTTGGGGATATGGTACTACAAATCCGTGGGAGATGCCTGGGAGGCAGAGGGACTATTCCTGTTTTGTAATTAATTATTTTTATGCATTCTGCTTTTCAGAAGGGGGTAAGGAGGGAGGGGGGATGTAGGGAGACCTGGTGCATAGGAAAGTGGAAGCAGGAGCAGTAAGAAAAGGGCTCCATGTAAGTGACAGATCCATAACCACGACTGGGGAGACAGAAAGAAGCAATCTATTCTTCGAGACCCTGAGGGGCTGCGCAGAGCTGCTGCGATTGTGGAAGGTATTCAAAGTTGCTTGGTGTCCTGGTTCAGGTCAGTCCAGAGTCAACCTCCCCAGGCAGCCAGTACAGGTGAGCTGAGTTAGCCCGGGCTCTTTCCACACCACCTGACATCACTTCCCCATAAAAGGGGCTGGCTGGGGAAGGGTAGGGGCTTGGTGCCTCCAGAACAGAACAGTCTGAGTGTGGCTGGGGTGTCAGGTCTGTCTATCCTTGTGCGAGGCTGCACTCTGTAATTGTCAGGTCAGTAAGGCACTCTGTGTTATCACTGAGTGTGGGTGTTATGGTTCTATATTCATGGTGCTTTTGTCAGGAAACTCTCCTTATCTCAACCTAGGGAGGCTCTGTCTGTTTCTCCTCTGGGAGCGAGTGAGTGGCATGTGGTCCTCAGCCCTGCTTGGGGCTGAATCACCACACTGGGTTAAGAGCAAGGTGGGAAGAAAGGAGCGCCCACACCCTTGTGTATGTTGGGCAGGAGACAATTTTTTTCAGATTCATTTTAATGTCTCACCTGAGTTTCTTCTATTTTGAAGGATTTTATTGCTCACCATTTGTGAAATGGCATGCTAATAGATCTTGGATTAATAATAATAATAGATTTGGAAAAAGGCATAGTTTTGCTTTCTTTTGGGTCCTTACTGTAAAGACAAGGTGGTCAGCACTATATCTAAGAAGCAGTGGGGTTACACTGTTACTGCAGTGGGTTAGACTACATATCTCTTTAGCCTGGTATCCAACTGACAGTGGCAGGCACTGTATGTAAGCGTGAACCTCAGACAGCAGCCATCCTTTCCCTGATGCGTGCCCCCTACTGCCGGGAGCCGTCCTTCTCTGTTGCTGGCCTGCTGTTGCACCTGCAGGTCCACTCAGTATAACTTCTGTTTCCTTGTTAACCAGCGGAAAGTAGGTGTGAAGCCTTCAGTTTTTTATTCTTCCTGTTTTAAGACATTGAACTGGTACTTTGTACTCTTCTATTTTTTACATGGTGTTTAGGAAGTACTGCTTATTTTAGTAATAAAGCTCAGCTTTAATCTTTGATGGTTACACTTCTACAGTTGTGATCATCTCCCGGTGAGGTGGGACTGCTTGGGAAACTTAGGGTAATTTTTTTTAGATCGACCTGATAGATTAGGGGAATACAAACAAGTCTTTGGGCATATCCTGGGTCATCTTTTCAGAGTAAATAGGATGTCCTCCAGGTCCCATCCATGTAGATCCCCATGTCTGATGGGCTAGGTACACACATTTTATGAAATGGGATGCAAATTGTGAGACTGAAGTGAAGACTGAGCCTTGCAATGAAGTTGGATGTCCCTCAGCTTGGCTGCATGGAAGGCTTGCATGCCTGAAAGCTCATTTGCTGTCCTCCCCTGCTGTGTGTCAGTTTGTCTTCAAAAATACTACTGACTTCTATATCAGTCCTACCCCAGCCTTCTGCTGCTTCTTACAGCCACTGTGATCAAACTTGAGGGCTTCTTTTTAAGCTTAAGTAGATTTTGTCCTGTGTAAACTCTTGACAGCTGTTACTGAATGAATTCTGGTGATGCAGCTGTAAGGTTGCAGTAGATCCACCCTATATGTACGTGGCCCTTTTATTAGAGGGGACTATTGGAGTTGTGGTAATGCTTAAGTATTTAAGGCCTAATGCAGCACTTCATTGCTCCAGATGTGATAAATGCTTTTGACTTAATGCAGAAATTGGTGACTTAAAATGAAATTGCCTTTGTGCTTACTGTGTAGCTATCTTAGTTATCTCCTGTTAATAGCTCTACTTTTCAGGGGCTTTTTCATTTTATTAGGGAGAGGACCATGTATGAAGTCTGACAAGAAATGAGTAGAAATGGCTTATATTTGCACTCAGACCAAATTCATGAACATTTGTGCAAAACTCACTTTGGATAAGCAGCGTAGGCCTTCTGGTTGCTTTTGCTGGAGTGTGGTTGCAATGGCCCTGCAAAACCAAGGCGTCATTGAAGATCTTGGAGTGCAAAACTTCTGTCCCCAAGCAAGGCTGAAACTTCTGAAGGACAGATGCAGAATGTCCCATCCCACATAATCATCTCATTCATTTGTGACCCCACTCCTCTGCTGCGTCCAAAGAGCCAGGTTGTTGTCGAAATTATAATTATTTATATAGAGAATTTATTTTTTAAAAATCCCAACTTTTGGAGATCTAGGTTATGAGTATACATGTTAGTATTTTTGGCTTGAGCTCCAAGAACATGCACTAGAGACTTTAATAAGCCACCATTGAGATTCTCACCCAAATACTTGACCTGACTTTTTTTTCAACAGCTGAGAACTGGAGAAAAACACTTAATACCCTGATACTTGGTGCTACTGTTCTGAGTGAAAATTGTGTTTACCTGGGAAAGACTGTTGTTATTTCTGCATACCATAGAATCATAGAATATACTGAGTTGGGAGGACCCATAAGGATCATTGAGTCCAACTCCTGGCTCCACACCTGGCCAGCCAGGTCAGAGCATGGGACTGAGGGCATTGCCCATACGATTCTTGAGCTCAGCCAAGCTCAGTGCTGTGACCACTTTCTTGGGTACTCTGTTCTAGTGTCTGACCACCCTCTCAGTAAAGAACCTCTTCCTAATTATTCAACCTAAACCTTCCCTGTCACAGCTTCATGCGGTTCCCTTGGGTTCTATCCCTGGTCACCAAAGAGGGGAGATCGGTGCCTGCCCCTTCGCTTCCCCTCTTCAGGAAGCCATAGACAGCAATGAGGTCTCCCCTCAGCCTCCTCCTCTCCAGGCTGTACAAACCAAGAGACTTCAGCTCTCCTCATAAGATTTCCACCCCAGACCCTTCACCATCCTCACTGCCCTCCTCTGGACACTCCAATAGTTTTGTGTCCATCTTGTACTGTGTCACGCAAAACTGCACTCAGGACTCGAGGTGAGGCTGCACCAGCGAGTGTAGAGTGGGACAATCCCCTCCCTGGACTGGCTGACAATGCCGTGCTTGATGTACCCCAGGATACAGCTGGCCCTCCTGGCTGCCTGGGCACACTGCTGTTGACCCCCAAATCCCTCTCAGTGTGGCTGGCCTCCAGCGGCTGACTCCCCACTCTGTATGTGCAGCCAGGGTTGTCCCTTCCCAGCTGCAGAATATGGCATTTGCCCTTCTTAAACTTCATGTGGTTGGTGGTTGCCCAGCTCTCCAATCTGTCCAGGTCTCTGTAAGGCTTCTCCACCCTCAACGGAATCAACAGCTGCTCCCAATTTGGTGTCATCTGCAAACTGACCTAAGACACCTTCGAGCCCTGTGTCCAGGTCGTTTATGAAAATGTTCAGAAGAACTGGGCCTAAAGTGGAGCCCTGGGGAACCCCACTAGTGACTGGCCACCAGTCCACTGTTACCCCATTCACTGTCACTATCATACCAGTTATTTTAGCTCCAAAAAGCCATACTGAAAATTCCAATGCATGAGGAAGAGCGATCCCCTGTGTGCCCAGTGCTGCAATAAAGAATACCTGCTTAATAGTCACCAAGGCTATTTTGATTTTGGCTTTTCATGGCATCGGTTCCCAGGACTGCCCTTACGGTTGCATTTCCTTTGGCCCAAGGTGAATGGGACATGCTCACATGGGAGGAGAATGGTATGGTTACCAAAATAGATGCATTGTGTTAATTTCTTAATTTAAATTTTTTTTTGTTGTTGTTGCAGTGTTTTTAAAGTAACAAGTATTGTAAACAGCATGCTATTTTTAAACCAAGGACATTTTGTGCTGAAATTGGCTATTGCAACACTGGGTTTAGAATTAGAATACACAAAATTCAAACCCTCAGTAACCCTAATTTTGCCATTCTTGCCTTTTTAACTGCTCAACAATAGAGTTGTGTTTGTATAGCATTTAGAATATTTGTGAAGGGGAACATAAAGAGCTGCTGGCAGGCTTCTCTCTTAACTGTTTGTGTGTGCTCAGCTGCTGTGCTCAGAAATGAGGTGCAAGGACTCAGGGGACAACTCCCAGTGTCCACAGCTCAGACTCTCCTTTGAGTTGCAAGTGAAGGAGCAGCTGAGATTCCAGCCAGGGTGGGGGCAGAGACCTGTTGGGTGGAGCAGACTGTCCCTTTGGCTCAGATGATGCGCACCCTTAGAATCATAAAATGGTCTGGGTTGGAAGGGACCCCAAGGATCATAGAGCTCCAACCCTGCTGCCACAGGTAGGGCCACCAACCTCAGGCCTGGATCTACACAAGGTTGCCCAGGGTCCCATCCAACCTGGCCTTGAATGCCTCCAGGGATGGGGCATCCGCCACCTCTCTGGGAAGCCTCTTCCAGCACCTTGCCACTCTCTCTGTAAAGAACTTCCCCCTAATATCTAATCTAAACCTTCCCTCCTTTAGCTTTAATCCATTCCTCCTTGTCCTGCCATTATCTACCTTTTCAAAAAGTTGATTCCACTCCTGTTTATAAGCTCCCTTCAGGTACTGGAAGGCTGCAATGAGGTTGCCCCACAGCCTTGTATTCTCCAGCCTGAGCAAGCCCAGCTCCCTCAGCCTCTCTTTGTAGGGCAGGTGCTCCAGCCCTCTAATCATCCTTGTGGCCCTCCTCTGAACCCTCTCCAACAGTTCCACATCTTTCTTGTATTGGGGGCCCCAGATCTGGACACAGTACTCCAGATGGGGCCTCACGAGGGCAGAGTAGAGAGGGACAATCACCTCCCTGTCCCTTCTGGCCACCCCTCTTCTGATGGAGCCCAGGATACCATCGGCCTTCCGAGCTGCAAGAGCACACTGCTGGCTCATGTTAAGTTTCTCATCCACCATGACACCCAGGTCCTTCTCAGCAGGGCTACTCTCAAGGAGCTCTTCTCCCAGTCTGTATCTATGTCTGGGATTCTTCCGGCCCAAGTGCAACACCTTACACTTGGCAGTGTTGAACCTCATTAGGTTCCCCCGGGCCCATCTTTCCAGCCTGTCAAGATCCCTCTGGATGGCTTCCTTTCCTTCTAGGGTGTTGACCACACGTCTCAGTTTGGTGTCATCCGCAAATTTGCTGAGTGTGCGCTCAATTCCATCATCGATGTCATTGATAAAGATGTTAAAGAGAACTGGTCCCAAGACAGACCCCTGGGAGACCCCGCTTGTCACCGGCCTCCAGCTGGACATAGACCCATTGGATTTTACATGTCACCGATCAGACTGACCTGAACAAAATAATATGGAAAAAAATAAAAATAATTGGAAAGCAGCTTGAGAAAGGATTTCTCCTTTTTGCTGTTGCCTTGCATTTTGGCCTGCACTGTCTGCATTTTGAATGCGAGGTCATCTGATGCGGTGTAACGCGATAGCAATACAGACTGGGTAATCCTGGGAACCGTCAGCTCGGATCTTGCTTGTCCAAATTTTGCTGTTCTAAAACTTGACTTCTTTGTTAAAAATGAACAGTTTCCAGGGGGTAAAAAGCCCCCAGAGAAGAACTGTTGGCATTTTATATTTTTAAACTGTCTTGCTGAATGAAAACAGTTGATTATTAGCTTGATGGGGTGACAATGAGTATATAGAACTTAAATATCTCACCACTCCCACAAAGAAAAAAAAATCCACTCTCCATTGTATCATGGGAAGATACATAGCCAGAAAAACGTTCCAACTCGTTAAACTTTTATACTTGCTTCATACAAGCTTAATGTAGGCTTTTTTCCACCCTGTGATGTTGTAGGGACACTTCTGAATGTAGCTGAGGAGAACGCCATCGATTTACCAGTATTTTTTTCTGAATGTTCCTTTCTTATAATAGAAAAAGCTTGAATTACTTAATTTGAAGGCTTAAAAAAAGGTTTCCTTGTTTGTGTGTTTCAGGTTGTTTATTCTGCCAAGCCTGATAATGAAATCAGTCCTCATGTTTCCCCTGTAATCAATTTAGACCGACCCTGTGATTGTGTGGGGCATTTGGACAAGGACGGGGATAAAGTTTTAAAAAACAGGAAAATACTGTTGTAAATATATCAAGTGAGTTACAAAATGGGAAAGGGTACTTGGAGTCAAGTGCCATACCTGCAGCTACTTTTGATGCTCTTTGGTGGATGTTTTGGTGGGGTTTTCTTCTTGTTGTCACTTGTATTTGACTTTTTAGAAGAGGGGTATGGGAAAATACTGATGGAAAGGACTGGAGTCTGGCTACGTTGCTTTTAAACCGCATATGTTGTAGTGAAATTGAGTCAGGCTGCTGTAGCTGACTTGAGATTGGAAAGGAACAGCAAAAAGTGGTATTTGGGCTCCTTTTGAGCCCCATGCTGGGCTGGATGGTTTCATGCTTTTCCCTGGTGCACTTGGAGGCCACATCACCTCATGACACAGGGCTGTAGCTGTCAGGAAGTATCAAATGTTCCCTTTGCTATTTCTCTCCACTGTAATTTTAGTTTTCCAGCACCTTGCTGGAAACATCCTGGTTGTGTCCTTCCCCTTGCTCTTCCTTGATCCTCCTTTATCATCCTCCCTCATGAGCCCAGGGAAAGGCAGCCCCGGTGCATCTTGCCCGCAGGTCAGCTTATCCCCATAGTGGCACAGGAAGGGACGTGGGTTTTGGCCGCTCGCTGCCCCCGCGAGCAAGGACTTTGCAAGTTCTAAATTGAGAATTGTTGCTTCATATGCATGTCGCTCCAAACCTGTGAATTTAGACATTCCCTCACCATGAATTACATCCTCTTGTCTTGTAGCAGCAAGTAAAAAGGCCAAGTTGGGTATGTTGTCCTGCTGCAAGCAGCCAAATGTAGCTGCTTGTTGGTTGGATGCCTGTGAGTTTCTGAAAGTCCATGGCTGCTCTGTTTTGGGAAGCACATCCTGTGGCGCTCACCTCAGGGTGGGGAGTAACCAGGCAGCTCAGGCCCCATCTCAAAGGGCGTATGTGTGAGTGACGCCAACCTGTCCAGCATTGCCAGAGTCATTCCCAATTAAAATCAGGGCTGGATGCTTCAAAGGGAAGCCCGGATAGCCAGTAACTCTGGAAGTGAGTGGTACCATTGCTTGCCTCAGTACAGTCTCTTATAGAGATGCTGGGTGTCACCACCTCATTTCTGGAAGCCGTAGGGTCTGCTCACCCATGTTTGTCAGTCGTTTGAGATCTAAACTGTTCAGGCAGATGCAACGTGAGGCTGCCAAAATGGGCAGCAGCATTTTACTCTGACAGCAGTTTGTGGGTTTGCCTGTTCAGCCCGTGGCAGCGTTTAACGCAGCATCTCCAAGTGCGGTGTCCCACAAAATGCTCGGCAGCAGTCATGCGGAGGTGAAAAGATTTCCAGGCGAGCTTCAAAGAGAAGGATGTGACTAACTGCCTCACAGGGAGCCAGGACGTGGACCCAGCCAGATGAGGCAGCTCACATGAAAGGGCTGCCAAAGGAAAGGGAGAGGACGGAGATGAAACTGGGACTGGGGGATGAGAAGGGATAGGCGGTTGGGAAAGGTAGAGGGGAAAATGTCCATGGGTTGTTTCCAGTGGCTGGGAGATGTATCTGCTCTCTGGGGAGGTAACCTGTGGGTAAAGCAATGAACCTCAGGCACGTTGGCCGTCATTCCTGGCTCCATCGTGAGCCTCCACTGCCTGTCCTTGGACAAGTCACTCTCCTGGTGACTCAATATCCCAGCTGTAAAACAGGGATTGCTGCTTACCTCATGGGATGTTGTGAGCGTAGTCTCATAGATGCCTTTGCGGTTTAATGCATTAAGTGGGGGGAACAAAAAAAAAAAGAGCACAAAGACAAATGGGAAAAGGGATCTGTACTTCCCTTGCTGCCTTCTCTGAGTGTAATAATGTCTCTAATGATAATATAATGGTGCCTTATTAATCACTGACATATACTCCTTCAGTTGCACTGGTGGGAACAGTTTTTTGGTTTTATTTTTTTTCCCTCAGGGCTTTTAAAGATGTAATTATGTATGTTTATATAATATGTTAATGTTTTATGCAATTTCTAATAGAAAATTAGAAAGAATAACGAACAATAAATCAAAGTCAGAGTAAACCCGTATGTAACCAAGTAGTACAAGAGTGGGACTAGAAATGGAGTTTTTGAAAGAAGCCTCAGACAGAGAAAATGCAAATCCTACGACCTGAAGAAGGATGTGTCTTAACCTCTACACATGGTCCCATACCTGAGGAGGGCTAATGCCAGACGACAAAAGGGGTTGTTTCTTCTCAGGTCTCTTAAATGAGCTTCTGCAGAAGGAAGGGCAGCTCTGATTAACTTTAACCCTTGAAATAAATGTCATGTTAATCTTACTCTGCTCCCATGGCAAGCCAGTGGCTAAGGTATGAACATGGAAGCCAGAAAACAGCAGATTTTAGGACAGTTAGGAAATTGGTTCAACACTTCTGTCTCTGCCTTCGTGTACTAAAAAAGAGCAGAGCTAATTGTCTCCTCTGTTGGAAGAGGGGTATGAAGCTTAAGGAAATGCTGCAAAGAACATGGAGATTCACAGGTGGAAAATGCTGGGGGCGGTCACATCTTCAGGGTTTTACACAGGAGCAAAATGCCTGGTCATATTTTCACCTGTCAAAGCTGGCTTTTCTTTAAAAAATAGGAAATGTCAAAGGCTTTGGCTAGAGGAGGTGAACATTTGTCATTTCTGACTAATATATTTGAAAGGCTTTAGTTGCATAAGCTTTCCTGGCACTTGCCAAGGCTATAAATAAAATTCTTGGTTTTTTTGAAGGAACAGGTGGCAGCATGTGGAAACCTTTTGTTAAATTTTAGTCACAGTTCCTTTTTTCCTTTCCTTTTCCCATCTGCAGTTGAATATGACAAGGAGTTCACGCCTCACCAGCGGCACCACAAGGAGTTCAAATTTAATTTGTCTCAGATTCCTGAGGGCGAGGCCGTCACAGCCGCTGAGTTCCGGATCTACAAGGACTGCGTTGTGGGGAGCTTTAAAAACCAAACCTTTCTCATCAGCATCTACCAAGTGCTGCAGGAACATCAGAACAGGTACACAAGAGGGGTCTCGCTCTGTGTCACTGGCCACTGTCCCGGGAAAGGCTGAGCTTGTGTATTTACATTGGGAGGACTGCTAAATAATTCACAGAATCACAGAAGGGTGGTGGTTAGAAGGGACCTCTGAAGATCATCTAGTCCAATCCCTGCTAAAGCAGGTTCACCTAGAGTAGGTTGCACAGGATCGTGTCCAGGTGGGTTTTGAATATCCCAAGAGAAGGGGACTCCACAGCTTCTCTGGACAGCCTGTTCCAGTGCTCTGCCACCCTCACAGTGAAGAAGTTTCTCCTCATATTGAGATGGAACTTCCTGTGTTCCAGTTTGTGCCCATTGCCCCTTGTCCTGTCACTGGGCACCACTGAAAAGAGTCTGGCCCCGTTGTCTAGACATCCACCCTTTACATGTTTATTGACAAGATTCCCTCTCAGTCTTGTCTTCTCCAGGCTAAACAGCCTCAGCTCTCTCAGCCGTTCCTTAGAAGAGAGATACTCCAGTCCCCTAATCACCCTTGTAGCCCACCATTGGACTCCCTCCGGTAGTTCCCTGTCTTTTTGCAGGAGGGGAGCCCACCGCTGGACACAGCACTCCAGATGTGGTCTCACCAGGGCAGAGTAGAGAAGGATAACCTCCCTCGACCTGCTGGCCACACTCTTCTTAATGTACCCCAGGACACCATTGGCCTTCTTCACCATGAGGGCACACTGCTGGCTCATTAATAACTTCTTGTCCACTCCCAGGTCCCTCTCTGCAGTGCTGCTTCCTAGCAGGTCAATCCCTAACCTGTACTGGTGCCTGGGGTTATTCCTCCCTAGGTTCAGGACCCTACACTTGCGCTTGTTGAGTTTCATTAGGCTCCTCTCCACTGAACTATCCAGTCTGTCCAAATCTTTCTGAACAGCAGCACAGCCTTCTGATATATCAGGAACTCCTCCCAGTTTTGTATCATCAGCAAAACTGCTGATGATGCACTCTTATCTCCTTGTCTGTGTCATTGATGAATACGTTGAAGAAGACCGGACACAGTAGTGACCCTTGGGGCGCACTGCCAGATACAGGCCTCCAATTAGACTCTGGACCATCTATCAGAACCCTTTGAGCCCTGCCATTCAGCCAGTTCTCAATCCACCTCCCTGTCCACTCATCTAACCCACATTTCCTAAACTTACCTATGAGGATGTTATGGGAGACAGTGTCAAAAGTCTTACTGAAGTCAAGGTGGACAACTTCCACCACTCTCCCCTCATCTACCCAGACAGACATGCTATCATAGAAGGCTATCAGATTGGTCAGGAATGGTTTCCCCTTGGTGAAACCATGCTGACCACTCCTGGTAGAGATGACATCCAGAATGAGTTGTTCCATCCCCTTTCCAGGGATGAAGGTGAGGCTGACTGGCCTGTACTTTCTGGGTCCTCTTCCTTGTGCTTTTTGAAGACTAGAGTGACATTGGTTTTCCTTCAGTCCTCAGGCACCTCTCCTGTTCTCTGTAACCCTTCAAAGATGATGGAGAGTGGCTAACAGTAACATCCGCTAGCTCCCTGATACTGGGTTTGTTCATATTGATGGGGCTACATTACTGCCTGGTCCTTTTCTTGTAGGAAGTGGGCATGGCAGAGTGAAAATGGACTTTGGCTGAAGAAAGTCCATGGTATTGTAGCTCAGGGTGTCACTCAGCCACAACCTTCTTGTCTTCAAGTAGAGCAAGAATGTGATGTGAGGCAGTAGCTTTTTAAACCAAAGTTGTTACATGCTGGCATTGCTCTTGCATACTGAAATATGTCTGTCCCTTTTCAACTTAATAATGGCAGCATAAAAAGCATAGCCTGTGTGAAATCCAGTCTTGACCTTCTCTCAAATGGATTTATATTAAATTAAGCAGAAAAAAATTCGGCATGCTGACCAGAGGTACAAAATCACTCCTGGGCTTTCAGTGGCAATGAGAGAGGCAAGGTAGAAACTGTGACACAAAATTCCAAACAAGTGTAAATTGAGTGATTCATTTAAGAAGGGTAATGCCTCAGATGGGGGAATCATGGAAGGCTAAAAGCTGAAAATGCATGGTAAATTAAATGTCAGAGTAATGCTGTAGTACCGAAGTGTTTCATTACTTGTGCTGAAACGTGTCAGGACTGGTAACTGTTCCTCTGCTGCAGGCAGAGGAAACAAGATCAGAAACAGCAGTGTTTAAAAAAAGCTCCGTTTCTTTTCTCTGTGAAGGTTTCCTGAGTGTTTTCCTTTCTGGTCCTTCTCTCCCCAGCCTTTCCATTTGGAGGTATCTGCCTTTGATTTGCTGTTGTGAGGACAACAGCTAATGGCTGCTCTGTGAGGCGTGTGGCCTCTGGGGAGATGGAGAGAAATACTTGGGTACACAGTCAATGGGGAAGAAAGTGTTAGTTGTAGATCAGCGTTTCCTTTGTGCTTCCAGTTGGTTGCTGGAGTGCCTCCTGGGGTAACGTGCTTGCTGGTTAGGATGTTACGTCAGTGCCCACTTGAGGAGTTGATGGAGGTCCAGATGGTCATGCAGATTTCATAGAAGTTAGCTGTATTGTTCATTTATAGCCACACTGAATAAAAATGGCAAGTGCTGGTCTGGTTTAGATTTCACAGTTAGAGGTCCTACCTCTGGAACTGGAGGAAAAACTCTGCCCAGTGTCTGTGGAAGCAATAGATGCACTGTGCTGTGGTGGTCACCAAAGCAAGGCACAGAGCAGGGGAGCTGTCAGCTTGTATCCATACGCAACGTCTTTTCAGAGTAAACTGAGCAACAGGTGAAGCGTTGAGGCAAAGAGAATGAAGTACAGGATGCGGCTCCTCACACAGCCTGTCCCCAGCACATTTTCAGACTCTTCTGAAAGTGGCTGTGTATGGTGTATGTGTATGATGTATGTGTCCCCTATCTTTATTCAAATACCATGCCAGGAAAACACCAAAATCGGGCTGTGTTGTAAAGCTGCAACGTGTGTTCTTTGGTTCTGGGCACTTCAGCGTCTGTGTGTGCTGGGCAGCGTTGGCTGCGAGAGACCTCCCTTCAGACAGAGCAGAGGCACTAGCTCAGATGGGATCACCAAGGTGGTCTCTCTCCAGAGCTAGTGAGTATTTTGGGTCTTTCAGTTGCCTTCCATTGCCGCTGCTGGCAGCTGTGCCGAGGGGATCCCGCTGCTGGGACTGGGAATCGTAAAGCAGCTTCCTCTATGTCCAGACTGCCAGCAGTTTGCTGTCCCTCCTGACATGGGCTAGGCGTGAACCGCTGACCCAGGGATGAGTGTCTGTAGTTCATTACTAACCTCTGACTCATCCAGTCCCTCAAGGCTCCCTTTTTGTTTCTTTTTCTTCTTTATTTATTTATTTTTACTGGTGGGAAGAGGGGGGAGACATTCAGCTAAAGAAGCTTGCGCTTCTGATGAGTCTCTGGGACTTGTCCCGGGGTCTGCACAGAGGTGGGCAAAGCATGGCTTGCAGATTCTTGCAGTTGATAAAATGACGTGCCCTTTTCTGCCCCTTTTTCCTTTCAGCTGAAAGAACTCTTTCATCTCCATGTAAAATATAGAAGCACATGTGGAAATGTGTGTGCCTGTGTATAAATAAATAACGTGTATGTATTCCCTGTATGTATCCATATATAAAAGTGTGTGTAGATACATAGTCCTCTATATGCAGACGTTAAAAGACAGTTAATTTAAGATATTAGAAGCTGCTTACCACTCTTTTAGTGTTACCTTCAGCTGAAGTTCTGACTCCATAGGCTGCTGCAGCTATAGATTCAAACATTCAGACGTGCTGGTGACCTGGGTGGACTTCGGCCTGTGCACGTTCTTGGAAAAAATAATACTAAAACTTTGTGTGTAGCTGTTTGCTAATGTCTCTGCATGGAGCAGAAAAACACCTCAGATTTTTTCTGGTATGCCATAAGGAGCTGTATTCTTTGACAGGTTTTGGGGTATGATGATCTTTTCTCTCACTTACTTTTACCGGGGCGGGGGGAAAGTACCCAAAGTGCGTTTTTCTTTTCCTCTGTCTTTTGTCTCAGTGGATTAATTTGAAACACAATGTTTTCTTTTCCTGTTGAGAACGCTAGAAGGTTAAATTACCAAAAAACCCATCCCAAACCCACACTATTTTTTTTGAAGGAACTTGCTAAATATTTGTGAGGCTTCTGTTGCGTTTTAGGAGACATCTTATGAGCCAGAAAATAACAGCTGCCTCTGACTTAAAAAAAAAAAACCCGAAAAAAATTTGTGTCACACTTCCTTTGGACTGATGGTTTGAATAACAGCCTGATATTTCCTGACATTTGATGACATTTTATTGCATAAGGAAGAGTCTGTACAAATCTTGAAGTCTGGCTCATGAACCAGCAGGTGAAATGGAAGGAACTGAAGTAGCACCTTTTTTCATCCTGTTCTGCTGACAAATAGTCCTTCTTGTCAGGAAAATTCGTCTCTGAAGGCCACAGAAAGTGCCTGCTCAGTCACCACTGGCAGTCTCCAGAGGAAGTTCCGAGACACTGTGTTAATCTTGGCTTTTACGAGGTGAAAGTTACCCGTGGGGATTATTGATAGCCAAAAAAATACTTTGGGGGGGACAAATAATTCATAACAAAGCAGCTGGCATGTATGGATTTAAACCAGGGGGCTGCAAGAAGAAGGCAGTGTGTACCTCTGGGGGAAGAATTATAAGGAACTCTTGGAGAAAGGAGTTTGGGAGGGCAGGAGATAAGAGAATGATTCAGTAAATAGAAATCTTCACCAGAGCTCACAGCCTAGAAATATTCTTTGGCTCCGATCAAGTGTAATGAAGTGGCTTAATTCAGTATTACTTGAGTAAAGAAAAAAAAAAACCCTACAAACCTCATCTGGACAGTAAGAGCGTAAGCGTGTGACTCCAGCCCAGATGTGCCTGCTGCTGCATGGAATCTCAAGGCGCTGCTGGTCATTCCCTCGTGGCTAAAACCAAAACCAAGCCTGAGGCTAAAATCTCTACCAGTCACTGAATTATCAAACCATTTTTTGCCACTATGGACAAGGCTAAAAGCAAGAACAACACGGGCCCGTTCAGCAGTGTCTCCTGGATAGTGGTGTATGTGGAGGGAGCGTGAGCAGTTGGGAGATCAGTGCTGATACAAAGAGCATAAAACCTTTGGGGAGAAATTTGGCTCTCTCCTTGTTCAAGGCCATCAGAAATATGAAAGCGATACTCGTGGAGGCTCCAGGCGGTGAAACACACATTGAGGACGCTGTGGTATAAGTACATTCTCTCTTAAAAAAGAAAACATTTTAATACTGACTCACTTGTGTCAGTAATATTTTCATCTCCCCATTCCTTCCACCCTTTCGTAAGGTAAAAAAAATAGTGCCTAGAAACTAGGCTTTTGTTTTATAACCAAACCACGGTTAATGGCCACATTTTGTCATAACACAAACTGCTGGAGTTGTCAGTGGGACGCTGCGAAGAGATTAATGAAATTCTCAGGATAGGTCAAGCTTGTGGCCAGCTGTCAGCGGTATGCATTTCGGCTTGTGTGGAGAAGCGGCTTCACCAAACAAGGCTGAGGTGACGTCTGGTGTGCTCTGAGGGGGATGACTCTGGTTTTTGAAATGGGCTGTGGGTTGGAGGGGTTGACCTTGAGAGGGGGAATGGGTGATACATCTGTGAAATGCTGCTGCCCTTCAGCTTCTGACCACCCCAGCCCCTGAATTTAAGAGCTTGTGCTGTTTGAAGGCTAGGTTGGGAATTTTTTTTTTTTTTTTTTTGGAATATGCAGAAAGCAGGAGAGGGATTTGCCAAAGCACAAGTTGAGGATGACAAGTGGTGTCAGCTTGCAGGTGCTTGTCCCACCTTGGCCATATCTAAGGGGATGGTTAGTTTCAGCATGCAGGAGCTGCACAGCCCTGACTCTCCTCCCTTTGGATGCACCGATGCACAACTAAGCCTTGCACATGGGCTTGTTTCTAAGGCATACTGCTGATTTTTGTGTAAGGACCAGCAAAACCCTCTGTGACTTCTGATACCTCTTGGGAGTGGATTGCCATGTAAGCAAGACCTTCACAAGAGAAAGGAAAAAATGAGCTTGACCCTGTAAACAGATCATTAATTTCTTTTTCTTTCTCGAAACTTCCTTGCTCTCACCCGGAGAGCTGTCAGGTCAGGACTAGGGAAGGCAGTTTATGGTTGATCAAAGATGTTAGTTCTTGGTTTGGATTATCAGTGTGTTTTCAAGTGTAAATATCCTGCTAATGCAGACCTCACAACACTCCCACACTGTCCAAACAACTGATCTATGAAAAACACAGTGGCCTGTGTTAGTGATCAAAGGAAGATATGTTACCTTAATGGTCAAAGTTTATTAAACAGTTTCGCTTGCACCCAGAATGAAATATGAGGACTTGATTTGCAGAAAGATCCCTCCTATACGATAAGACACGTGTGGACATGGGCCTGCCCTGCAGAGCGACCGCCTGGGGAGTACGAGGTTCGATTCCTTAAGGGTTAAGGTGCTGGTTGGTTTTTAGCTGCCAGTTACAGTGGTAATAGTCTTCCCCTTTGCAACAGGATATTTATACAAATGTGATCTGAGCTTCTAATCTAAAGGGCAAATTGATCTGCCGGCAGTGTTTATAGCTTAGAAAATAAATAACTGTCCTCAACTGGGTTTTGGAATGGGTTGTGTAACACAAATGACAAAGCTAGCATCAATCTGGGGTCAGATTTGTATATAGTGTGCATATATTTGTATATTATAGAGCTGTTTCCATGATGCTATAGAGAAGCATCTGTCCGCGTTTCGGTTCAACTCCCACTGTGGGTATGCGACTTGTGGTGTTTTAAGGTGGTTGGCTTGCAGTAGTTTAAAAGTCAGTTACTCTGGATGAAATTTACTGGTTCTGTATCCAGCTGTCTTTTCCTACCAAAACCAAAGAACAGTGTATCGGTACCCTTTTTCTTAAAGGACGAAGATAAAGGACGAAGATAAATACTACCCCTTTGCACTCTCTGCCATCTGCATGCCTCAAACTGTGTTTAAGCTCTGAGGTGTAGTGCTGGAGCTATCACTACAACCACAATACCCTGTACTCTCATTAAATCAGAGGCAAGGAAGTGAGAAATACGTCTCTCGCCCCTGTGACTCGGGATGATTTTTTTTTCTGTTTCTGTTGATAAAATGTTCATTCCTCAGAGCTGTGAAGCTCAAGACCTTGAGCTGGATGTGAGGGGATACCCTTGTGCTTAAATATCAGTGTTGGCTTTCCTGGGTATTGTCACAGACCTGTAGGCTGAGCTTCCTGTAGTCTTGATGTGGGGAGACTGCATCCTCTAGCTCTAGGCTCTGATCCTCCAGTCTTCACAGAATGGCCAGCCTTGGCCAGGTGCAACCTTGAAACCAAAGTTTCACCCTGCTGCTTTTCCAGTGAGTCTTCAAGACTTAACCCCCCACCCCTGCAAACTTCTAATTCCAGGGGCAATGCTTGTAATGATGCAGGACATCCTTTTTAGCACAGGTGAGCTTTCATCAGACAGAGCTGGTTAGTGAGCAGCAAAAAGCTGGGCTTACCTGCCTGACCCTTCTGATGTGTTCCCATGTCTGGATGCATCCAGGATGGCTCTTTTCTCCCTGTGCCAAATTGCAGAACTCCTCCATAGCATCCCGGCTTTTCTGTTTAGTGCTTTTTCCTTCCTGTCTGTCAATCCCTGCAAATCAGTGCCCAGTTGCTGGTCTTCTGTTTCACCCTGGAAGTAACTTCATTTGCGGGCTGACAGCTCTTGGTATTTCCTTCCTCTTTTCTAAGGAGCCCTTACAGGTCATATGCATCTCTCCTTGTCCCCTGGCACACGGCGGCTCTAGCTCCTTCAGGACAGTGAGACTGACCCTTTGTTTTGTGGCAGCTCGTTGCAGGGGCTGGCATTCCCCTGCCAGAGGCTCTGTACAAGGGAGTGCTGATTGATTAGATTTTGCGTGGTGCTTTGAATTCCTTGGAGTCACGGTCCTTTGGACGTAGGAAGTTTTTAAGGTTTCGCACCGCATCCCTTGGCAGTACCCCCTGCCGGGGGAGCTCCGCATACAGCCTGTTCCAGAAGGAACAAAGGCTTTTAAATTCAAAGCAGTGCCTTGCGTCTGCTGCAGGGTGGTGGATCTACAGGTTTGAAAAGGCTGTCGTTTAAAAGTTTTATCTACGTGGAACTCTGATCTCTGAACTCTGTAGGACAGAGTCGGTTGTGAGTGTAGTTGTTAGCCTGTCGTTGCTGGTGAGAGCAAATAATCTCCCTAGCTTGCTATATGCAGGGTAATTTTTACAGAAGGCTGATGTCAGTGTAAACTAAAGACTCGGGTCTTGAGGTATGCAGAGGAGGAGAGTATTTAGAAAGTATGTTAATTAAAATGTAAATCCCACACACTTCTGTGCAAAATTCCCTTTTGAGAAACTGCTGCTAGGCAGTCTAGACTATTATGTCAACTTGTCTTTGAAGAAAAGTAAACAAAAAGGTTCAGCTGAGGAAAATTTCAGAGACTTACAGTAATTGCTGCTTTGGTAAATGGCTGTTGATGCGTAACAATCCTTTAAACACCTGGGTAATGGTGAGCTTTGAAGTTGGGCCAAAAATGTTGTTCCAAGATCTGTCATTAAAATAAGAGACCTTTAACTTGGTCATTTTGAAGGTGAGATTTCTGTTTGTTCTCACTGTCTCCCTGGTAAAACTTCTGCCTGGTTGGGGAAAGAAGGCCAGGGAGGGTGGGAAAGTAAAAAAAAAAACCCTAGTTCAACAGATGCTTCTTTAAATTTAGCTTTTTATAGCTTTGGAGCTTTTCCTGTAGTAAAGTTCCATGTTGTAATGTGTACCCAGAACAGAGAAATTATTTTAATATGAGCATTTCACTAAGTAGTAACCAAGATTAACCACTTGACCTGGTTACTAATTTGACTACATTCTAATCTAATTAGTGTTCAATTAAAGAGAATTAACACCCAGAGACATTTCATTGAAAGGTTTACACAGAGGTTTCAGTTAACAAAATATTTATCTTACAAGGGGGAAAAGCACTGAAATTAAATGCAAGCTGTTTCTCCTATAAATGCCCTGAGTACATGGTTAGGATGCCAGCGTTAAGAATAGTAGCTAGGCTTGATATTTATATCTGACAAACCAGCTCACTCTCTGAGGACACTAAGGCAGCTAAATCCTGTCTTCTGAATTACACAGGCCATATTTCTCTGGTAAACTGTGTACTTTACTCTGTTTATTGCATCCACTTGTGATTGCTTTGTTAACCTTTGCTTCTCCATGTCTTATGAAGGGTATGGAAACCTTTCCCTTTTTTTTATAGGACATAAGACTGTACTTTAGGATTCTGATTCACAACAAAGAGCTCTTGTTTCAAGTTAGGAATCTCTTGCATCTTCCCATTTAATGTCCTCTCTTGTCTCAGGGCAGTTGTTTCACCTCATTGCCTCTGTTTCTCCCGTTCCCTTGCAGCAACCTGATTATGAAAAACATTAACTGAAGTCATCCAGATGGTTAAGCTCACTGAAAATAAAGATAAGACTGTTGGGCACAAGAGTGACAATGATGTGACGGTAGCAGCATGGAAACCCAGAGGCATGTTTAGGCAGAGAGGATGTTAAGAATCTGTCTGTTTTGCTGATGAAACTTCTCTTCTGTACACTGAATTTGAAAGTCCTGCTGTGCAGGTGCCAGAGGTCCTCTGATGTCCTTGCCATGTGGAGTTGCTTGGGCATGAAACCTCTGGACTGATTCTGCTTTCTTCAGGCTGTGTGGAGAGCAAATGCTCTCTCTCTCTGCTTAACAGCACTGGCTCATGCATTTCTTCCAGCTTCTCTTTTCCTAGTTTTTCCCTTTCTTCATGCTCCCATCCTGTTTCACTCTGGTCCACCCTTGTTTTTCTCACATCCTGAAGCCTTCAGATGTCCTTTGGTTAATGCGACACGGCCGCCGGCCTTCTCTTGGGAGGCCGCTGCCTGCCTGGCTGCACAGGATCAGTGTCATCGCTTTTAATGACTAGAAATCCAATCCTCTGTTTCATGTGACTTCCCTGGTACGTGATCCATTTCTCACCTTCTCCTCCACTCCTCAGATTTTGTTTTAATGATGGGCTCACATCTGCCTGTGTGTAGCAGTCTTCAGCACAGTATCTGCTTCCTTGGCGTTACTGTGACACGGCTGTAAGGCAGAGCTAGCGGTGGTGTTCTCCTTGTGTGGGTGAGAAGCTGATGCATCTACTGGTGAGGGTCAACTGTCTCACCTAAGGTTCAGGGGCCACTTTCAGATTATCTTTTTTTTCTTTTCTTTCCTTTTTCCAGCACTGCCCTTTGGCTTGCAGGAATCCCCTGCTCATCTGTGTGCGTGCCAGCTTTTTGCTGTAGGTAGGGCCATAGAGTGTGCACATGCAAAGCAAACATCGATGGCAAAAACGGTCCTGCCAGAATCATCCAACAGTCCGGCATCAGGAGCAGTAATAAGACTGTGCAGCAGCATTAGCTCCCTCCTGTTGTGTAGCTGTGAACTCTGGGGTGAGACAGGAAGTGTGAGATTCATATCAGTGACTTCTGTTGCTGTGTTTGTTGGCAGCTGTGTTGCCGTAAGTGGCAGCAGTAGTTGTAGCCCTTTGTGAGCCATGGATGCAGGAAGTATGCCAGTGGTTTCCTAACTACTTGTAGAAGCAGAGGGATGCTGGATTCACAGAGATGTGATGGCTATGGGAACTTCCTATTTCCATTTCTCTGCAGATGTTTCCCTTTTATCCAGGGTCTCTCCATCTAGTTTTGCATGGCTATGTGTCCCACACAACTGCAGCAAGTCCTTCACTACTCACCATTTAATGAGATACACTTTCCCTTCCACCTGGAGCGAGCCTGGGAGATCTCCCAGTCTCCATGCCAAGATCAGACATTGCATGGCTTTTTTGCTGGAGCAGCAAGGACATCTCTTCTTGGCTGTGTGGCTGTAAGGAAGAGCAGATTCTCCTCAGATGATACATATTATTTGGTTTGCCTGGGGGGAAAGGAGGGGAAAGCATGTTCCCTGCATACAAAGAGTACCCAGGATTTTGTTGCTAATCTCTGTTGAGCCTGTGTGGACAGCAATTTCCAAGTACTTATTCGTTGGCCATACGTGAAGTGATTTTCTTAAAGTAGGAAGGACATAAAACATTTGTGTTCTGAAAAAAAAAAGGAGTGGTTAAAGACTCTCAGTTAAATAGTTAGGAATCTTTTTTATGTGAGTAAATTTTTCTTTCTTTCCCCCCCCCCCCCCTAATTTTGTCTTTGGGAATAGATGACTGAATTTTTTTTAAAAACCTTCATGCCAAAACCAAAGATAGTAAGAAATTATATACAGTTTTTTGCAGCCTGGTGAGATTTGGGTGACAAACATTAATTGAAAACAGGCATAAGCAGGAAGTATTAGGATGTGCTAGTATTACTCCTGCAACCTACAGTGCCTGTGGGGTCAACCTTCAGTAATGGCTTAACCCAGGTGAACAAGCAAAAGTCAGTTGAATGGCAGAGCTGGTTGGAAACCAGTCCTGTATGAAACTTCTTGCAGAGAATTAGCTGGATTGGAAAGCCCAGTTGTTTGATTTTCTGCATTTTACAAAGGAATTGACATCTTTCCAGAGTGATGTACTGAGATAAAGTGGAGCATTATCATTTGATAGAGTCGAACCTTATCATAGAATCATAGAATGGTCTGGGTTGGAAGGGACCCCAACGATCATAGAGCTCCAACCCCAATGCCACAGGCAGGGCCACCAACCTTCAGGCCTGAATCTACACAAGGTTGCCCAGGGTCCCATCCAACTTGGCCTTGACCACTTCCAGGGACAGGGCTTCTCTGGGCAGCCTGTTCCAGCACCTCACCACTCTCTCTGTAAAAAACTTCCCTCTCATATCTAATCTAAACCTTCCCTCCTTTAGTTTTAATCCATTCCCCCTTGTCCTGCCATTATCTAGCCTTTTAACAAGTTGATTCCCCTCCTGTTTGTAAGCTCCCTTCAGGTACTGGAAGGCTGCAATGAGGTCCCCCCGCAGCCTTCTCTAGACTGAACAAGCCTTTGGTCTTGAACAAGACCTTGATCCAGCCCTTTGCTTATTACATTTGTAGAGGACTCTAGGATGGGGGAGACCCACTGGGAGGCAAGTCTGTATTTTAAGTAATCTAATAATGATGGAGGTTCAATGTAGGTGGGAAAAAAGTTTGATTTGGTGGAAAGAGGAATTGCATTTGGATGTGAAAAATCAGTTATGTAAATACACCCTAGGAAGTGACTGGGACCTTTGTAGTTCAGCAGCATGAATCTAAGAATTATAGTGGATCACAGGGTGAACATGAGTTAACAGTGTGAGTTTTGTGAATAAGCCAAATCATATTCTGCAGTGTATAAGTGGTGTGGTTTTGGGTGGGAGGTTCTGGTGGAGAAGGGGGGGCTGCAGGGGTGGTTTCTGCAAGAAGCAGCCAGAAGCTTCCCCTAGGCCCGACAGAATAAACACCAGATGGGCTCAAGGATGGACCCACCATTGACTAAGGCCAAGCCCATCAGCACCTCTGGAAAACCGCAAACAGCCACTTTTTGCCACCAGAGAAGGGAGTGAGAAGATCTAAGGATCTCTGGTGAAGAGCTGAAGTCCTGGGGGAAAGGACTCAATGTTGGAGAAGTTCGAAGAGGACTTTCTGTCATGGGTAGGACCCCACAGTGGAGCAGGGGAAGGGTGTGAGGAATGCACCCCCTCTCCTCTCCCCTCCCCCCCCCAGCAAAAAAGGAAAACAGCTCATGAGGAACTGACTGAAACCCTCATCCCCATCTGCCCCTGTGACACTTGAGGGGGAAGAAGGGAGTGAAATTATGCTTAAAGTTCAGGCTGCTCAGAAGGGAGGGGTGAGGGGAGGTGCTTTAAGATCTGGTTGTGCTTCTCATTACCCGACTCTGGTGTTATTGGGTGTGGGGTGCAGTGTAATAAATTAGACTGTTTTCTTCCCTTTATTCTGTGTTGAGTCTGTTTTGCCCGTGACGCTTATCTCGACTCCTGAGCCTCTCAATATATATTTTCTCCCCTGTCCAGCTGAAAAGGGGAGTGATAGAGCGGCTTTGGTGGGCATTTGGCCTCCAGCCAGGGTCAAACCACCACAATGAGTGGTGACATAGTCTGTGAGGTGCATCAATATTATCCTTCCACTGTACTCAGCATCAGCAAGATCTTGATCTGAGTTGCGTCTGTAAAGATCAATGAGAATAGTCAAAGTCTATAAATGTGGCTTGCAAGGAGAGACTGAAGATGTTTTAATAAGAAGGGCAGATTGTTGCACCATTTAAGTTAGATATGGAGAAAGGCAAAAATCCAAAAAAGTGCTTCAAGGGAAACCCATTCAATTTCCTTGAAAGACGGTGGAGTTCCTGAGGCTGGAAATCTGGAGGATCAGGTCAAGCAAACAACTCTCAAGAGTAATGTGGATGTAGTTGATTGTGCCCAAAGTTCAGGGGAATGGGATAGATGATGCCATGTGGTCCTTTCAGGGTTTACAGCTCTCTGATGTCCAAGTGTCTTCCCAAAGGCAATGGGACTGCAAGCTCTGAGCATCTCTTCATGTTTTTGTAGACCTGACTAATGCTGCTGGGGTTGAGTGTTCACAAGGGTTTTGCTCTTGAGAGTTCTCAGTGGCTCTGCAGCCAGACATTTTTGGTTTAGGGGGGACGTAACACCAATGCTACTCTAGACTGGAGGTTCCAGTAGGGCATGGTCTGGTGTGGGCAAGTGCTGGGGAGAGTATGGCACTTGGAGGAGGCAAGGTGGGACAAAAAGTAATTGGGGTGAGGGTGAAGGTCGGGACAGGTGCTAGGAGAAAAACCTTTTCAAATGCAGTCCATTTCAAGCATTGGAGAAGACCAATGTGTGTAAGTCATGTTCAGAGATGGGAATGATCTTGCTGTTCACTCCTCTCTTGAACCTGGTGAGGGGAAGAGTGGTCTCCGCTGCAGCTGCTGTTTGTGGTCTCCTTTAAGCAACACTTCAGTTTATATACCCTGCCTGGGAAAGCCCAAATCTTTCAACCTTAAGGTTTCCAAAACACGTAGCAGCTGGCTAGCTCCAGCCACTCGCTGCTGTTGGAGATGAAGGTCAGAGTTGTTCCTGAACCCTCTTCCCGTGGAAGGAGCGGTGGCAAAGGCTCCTGTGGGAAAGGCTGCTGAGTCAACCACAGAGCATGCGGCTACCAGCGAGGCGGGGGAAAGCCTCCCCACTGTAAAAATAGTCGCACTAGGAGCCCTAATATACTTAAGTGCTTATTTTTCCATATGTGATCTCATGCAAACCAAGCTGCTGGGCAGTATGACATAGCAGTTGGCCAAAAATAAAATGTAACTCAATCAGAATGGTTTTTCTGAAGTTAACCTTTGATGGGTGGAAGGGACAGGTACCCTAGTTTCTCATTTCTGTTAAGTAATTGTTAGAAAATAGATCAAGGTGGGAAAGACATTTGAAGATGGGATTGACACCTGGTATCCATGTTTGTGGTGATGGCCACGGGTTAAGGATATGAATTGCAGTCCTCTTATACAGGAAAATTATGCCTATAATACAGTGAGAAAATGTACGTGGGATTTCTCTGGGTGCTTCTCCAGCTGATTTCATTGAACTGAGTTTTGGTTAGCATTTGATGCTGCCAAAATAGTATAGACTTGATAGGGTTTGAAGCTGAAGCCCATGAAGGAGACTGAATACCAAAAGCCTTGGAAGAAGGCACTCTTAATCCCTGTTGATAAGCCTCAGAAAAATGTCTTTAGAGGCCTTTAAAGGTTCATTTTCCTTCACTGTTTGATATTTGGCCTGTTAGGTGATCTCTTTAATTTTATTTTTGGTCAATTGTGGTAGAGTTGTGTGTTGTGGAAAGTGGGCTGAAATGAAGAAGTCTCTCTGACAAAAGACACTGAAGCCTTAGAAGTGCTGGTAGTTTGATCGCTGTCCCGCCAGGGCTAGCATTGCACGCTTCAGGAAGCAGACTGACTTACAAATCCCTTGCTGGTGGAGAAACACACAGACCTAAGGACTAGGATTGCTTTCTTCTAAGCTCAAAACCAGCAAAAAACCTTTGTAATCCTGACTTTCACATGCAGAAGTATGTGCATCTCATAGCAAAACTGGGTAAAACCAGTCAGATTTGGGGGATGTATTGTTTTTTGCTATTTTCTAACATCACTTCTACTTATTTCAGGTTTTCTTGTTTCTGTAACAGTGAAAGCCAGGGCAGAAAATCCCAGACACCATAATCTTGTCATTTGCTTCTCCTCTCCAGGGCCTCTGACCTGTTTCTGCTGGACACACGGGTGGTGTGGGCCTCGGAGGAGGGCTGGCTGGAGTTTGACGTCACTGCCACCAGTAACATGTGGGTGATGAACCCTCAGCACAACATGGGATTGCAGCTGAGCGTGATGACCCAGGACGGTAGGTTACAGGCCAGTTAATGCCTTGTGAGCCTTTCGGATGCTGTCTAGATGTGGTGCTAACAGAGTCCAGCTGTGATGTGGGGAGAGAGCGCCCTGCCTTCTTAGGCAGCTGTAGCCAACATCTTGAGCAAAGCTCTTTGAGGGCTGTCAGCTTCTTGGCTGTCCCATGACAGACATGTCTTTCCCCATGAGTGAGGTCAGGTGCCTCTGAACAGTGCCGGGATGAGGAGGTAGAGGCAGGCAGTGGTGGGATCCTTGTTCCTGAGTTGGAGATGGAAGGGGCCGTGGAGCTGGGATCCCAGGGTGTGTGTGGGGAAATTTAGGTGTGAAAGGAAGAGAAGAGGGCAGGTATATGGGTGTGGGCTTATGGCAGCCCTCCTATCTGCTGTTACTGCTCTGATTTCATCAAACCTGGGGTGGGAGCCCTCGGATGGAAAAGTGATGTGGTCACTGCATGGAGGTGGTCTCTCAGGGGGCAGCTGCAATGATAACATTTCACAACCCACAAAAACTTCAAAACGTGGAAAAGGAAACAAGCGACTGCAAAGAAGCGTGAAATTGAGTGTTGGAAGATAAGTGGTGGGGAAGGAGAGGACCTAGATAAGCAGATGACAACCAAAAAGCTGACAGTGACATCTTTCCTCTATGGGAACCAATCTCCAGCCTTGTTTTCTTTGTATCACTTCATGCTGGGGTTGGGTACACCTGTGGGGTCAAGTGAGGCCAGAGGGGCTGTTCGCTGTTCTCTCTGAGAAAATGTTAGTGCCAGCCTCCCCCTCCCCAAATGGGCTGCGCCCATCCTTCTGCTCCTGACAAAAGCGCCCCATTTCTTTGCCTTCTGCTTTCCCTAGAGGTCTGCTAATCCCTAATCTCTGCTTTAATTTTGTCACAGGTCTGGGCTCTGTGGTTTATCTATCTATTTTCAATGTCCAAACTGGAGCAGAGATGTCATAGGGATAGCAAAGAGCCAGGTGCTGCGGTGGAGCCTCTTGTCCAGGATGGATGGAGTGGTGGTGTAAAAATGTCTGTAGGTCGTGGGTGGCAGGAGGGGAGTGTGTTAGTGACAAGAGTGTGAGCAGGAAGAGAGGAAACGCTGCTCATGGGGCTGCTGTGATACTGGAAGGCGCAATCCAACAGCACTGCTTCTCTAACGCTCGTTCTCCCATTTGATTTAAAGGTTTCAGCATAAACCCTAGAGAAGCAGGCCTTGTAGGCCGAGACGGCCCTTACGACAAGCAGCCCTTCATGGTGGCCTTCTTCAAAGTGAGCGAAGTTCATGTTCGGACCACGAGGTCAGCAGCAAGCAGGCGCAGGCAGCAGAGTCGGAACCGCTCCACCCAGGCTCAGGATGTTTCCAGGGTGTCTAGTGTCACAGGTAATCACGCGGCGCCCGTTTTGTCTGTAAGCTAAATGGTGACTTCTTGCAGTGCTTCTGTTTGCTTTGGAGTGCAAAAGCAAGAAGGGGGATGTGAGGTGGGACGCTTTTCCTTGGGGGAACAGGTTATACTTGCAGGGGGATGTGAGAGGGAGTCTCTGGTAATGAGAATTACGGGAGTCCTCTTGAATCCCCAGGGTGGAATCCAGATCCCCATGTGAAGTTAGCATTGAATTCAGGGGGGGTTGGGCATTTAACTTCAAATGTTGTGCTTGTAGGTGCTTGCTACACAGCATTTGCCTGGAATTACACCAGGCAAAATGCAGTATTTAAAAGATACCATCTCTGCCTGCACTGAGACTTATGGTATCGCACATGAGCATTTCCAGCGGAGTCCTCTGTCGTCTTTCTGTGGGTAGAACAGCACAAGACCCTTTGAGTTTGCTTTGTTCTGCTTTTCCTTACAAGGACAGTAGTGTATGCACAGGGAGGTGTATTTCCAGGCAGGGAAAGAGGCTTGCCTGTTTGCTGCGGGAAGGGTGCCCGTTGCAGGTGTTGTGCAGCCTTGTGAGGGCTGTTGTGGGCTGGCGGGACAAGAGGATAACTCTGAAATTTTGAAAAAAAAATTAAAAGTGCCCCATCTGCTAAGTCTTGTCTCTTTTCCAGCCACTCTGCTCTGCATCACAGTGCTACGGGTCCTTCATTCACTGAGTACCTTCTCTCCTCTCCAACGTTTTGGCCTGTTCCAAGTTACCTGATTAATTTGCTTATGCTGCCCCCTTCATTTCCAGTAGGATCCCTGCTTTTCCTGCATCTAGAAATGACTCTACACCAAGGAAGAGAGGCCGCTGAATTTTGTTACTCTGTGTCTAGACACAGCTTGGGGAGATGAGCCAGCACTGCCAAAACTTTGCCATTGTGAATCTGTAGGCTGTCCCCTGCCCTTCCATGTACAGGTTGTGGGTGAGCCACGCTGCACTGGAGGTGGCCCCACGCTGGCCATGGTGCTGGGAGCCTGCATGGCCCTAGAGCCAGGGTGGTGGCCCCTCCAGGGCTTTGGGTACGGCCACACATCAACACAGGCCTGTTGCTCCAACCCAGTGTGGTGATGGACTTGTTCTTTGGGCTAGTGCATGCCAGCAGCAGCTGGCCACTAGCGGCTGTTGCGTATCATCATGGGGCATGCTACAGGGTGGCAGGGGGTTCCTGTGCCATGCAAGTGCTGGACTCTGTTGGATGCAAAATGTTGCTTCATGGATTTTAAGGGCAGGAGGAGCAACTCAGTCCTGCAGCCTGACCTCCCCAATGGAGGCCAGCCAGTGCCAGCACGGCATTGCCAGAGGAGTTACCATCTATTTCGCCATGAGAGCCTCCTGCCAGCCCCACAGGTGGAACCATCTGTCTGTTCCAGCTGCTGGGACCTGCTTCAGTCCCAGTCTTCCTCGGAGACCTCCAAGCTGCAGTTCTAAAGGTCAGCATCACAGCTGCTCCTTGGTTTTCTTTCCACTGTGATGGACATGCCAAGGGCATAGGTGGTTTATTTGCCTGGGCATTATAACTTTTGTGCAGGCAGCATGCAGTTATACCACTCAGCTGCTGTGCTCCCTTCATCACAAGAGACGATTTTTTTAACGCATTCGCAACACTTTGGGAAAGTTACTCACTGTGATGCTCGTAGTGGAGTCAGGGCAGGCTCCAACTTTCTCTTCCCAACTCCACAAGCTTCACGGTGCTAAAAACAAGTTTTTCTCTACTGTTAAATCAGGCAATGTGACTCAAAGCTCCAGAGGGAGCAGATATATTGGGCAGAAAGGGCCATTTTTACACTGCTGCTTAACTACACCACACATCAGGTCACAAAATTATAAAATGACAAAAAAGGAAAAAAAGCTGATCATTCTGTGGTCTGAAGAGCTTTTTTTGAGCTCTCCTAGCTCAAAGCCAGCTTTAATTTGAAACCTGGAATTTGGCAGGTCAGTAGTCAACACAGTATAGTTGAACCTCTGTGGATTTAAGGTGGGGGAAAGGAGGGGAGTTTAAAGTTGAAATGTATGTTTGGTGGTTTCTGTGTTTAGAAAAGAGAGACTGCATCAGCTTATTTTCCTTTCTAAGTGTGACACTCTCAGACTCTGCTCTCCTTAAGGAGTGGTTGATTTAATAGCCCAAGAGGCACCAATGACTGATACGCATTTTTTAGTGTTAAAAAGGTCACAGGGATTTTTTTTTCTTTTTTTTTTTCTTTTTTAGTTGGGTGGGTTTCTACATCCATGTCCCAATGACGCATGGTGGGGCTGGCGAAGTGTCTGCCCCAGGATGAAGCAGGAGGCGAGCCCAGGGATTAACCTGAGGGCTGCCTTGCTCTTCCGAGCATGACCTGATGCATCTGGACCCAGGGCAAATGCAGAACTGGGACGCTGTGGTCCCTTCCTGTGCGTCTCCCTGCCTGCACATCCTCCTCTCTTGCTGTATCGTCCGTCCTGTCAGATTTTTGTCTGTGCTCTTCCTGACCCGGGATTGCTGCTGCCTGTCAGGGCTTGAGGGCAGATTCTCTCCTGGAGGGTAAGGCAGCTGGCTGGTGTTGGTGGGGTTTTGCAGACTGAATCTTCCTTTCTCTGTGTCAGCTTGTGTTGTTAGAGTTTTCTTTCATCAGTACAAAAATTAAGCTCTTTTCCCAAAAGATGCTGGGAGTCGGGTTGGGGCAGTATGTTTAAAAGAAGCCCTGTTTACCATCTAAATGTGTGGCGTGGTTTAGCCCCAGCTGGCAGCCGAGCACCACACAGCTGCTCGCCTGCTTCCCCCTGCATCCTAACTCCCAAACACAGCACTACACTAGCTGCTAGAGGGAAAATTAACTGTACTCTGGATGAACCCAGGGCTTTATGGAAAGCTTTTCAAGCCCTGCAGTTGGAGCACATGAAGTGTGCTGCTGGGCTGGTACTGGATCTGGTGAGCTCGGGGGCTATGTGAAGGCAGGTTGCTATGTGTGGGCGTGGGATCTTGGGACCTTGCTTTGTGCCCTGTGATGTACTGTTGTTGTCTTGCAGTCAGTACCAAGTGCTCAGATGCTAATGTCGTAGCTATGGCATAAGGATCTCAAGGGTCTGTATTTTTTCTCCAGGAATGCTCGTTTCCCTGTATTATAAACACGTAATTACGACTGGTTTATATAAAGCAGCACTGAGCAACCCCCCACAGTTATAAACTGCTTTGGCATAGAGTCCTGCATCACTGCATTCCTGGAGCCAAGCTCTGTCCTTCTGCAGAAGGAGGGTGAACGGGAAGAAAAGGTAGTATTTTGGTCTGTTGAGGCAGAAAATCATAGGCCAGCCCTGGCCCAGGACATGGAGGCACAAGGTGTGGGTAGGAGGAGTGTTGAGGTGTTTCTCTGCTGTTGTTTGCAAGCTCTGGAGGCCCTTGCTCAGCTGTGTCTTTTGACGAGTTTAGCTTGTGATTTCAGACACCCAAGCTGACCCTCTAGTTAACCTGAGGAGATGGGGAGTCTCTTTGACGTACCAGACAGTGACCCTCAAGCCCAAGGCCTTTGCTGCCTTGCAGCCAACTCCAACACGAGCTATGGTTTTTGTCCAATGGCGATAAGCCACCTCTTCGTGAGTCAGCCTTCAGGCACATCCCTTTCCGCCAGCCCCTCCTGATGGGGTAGAGTTGCATTTAAATGTCTGACTTGGGGCTGCTCTTGCTGTTCTCAGTGAAAGTCATGGAACACCCTTTTTAGGGTCCTTCTCTTTCGCCACCCCAAGGACCCCAGGCCCTCCAAACCGAGGGGCCCTCCGAGCGGCCTTTTCCCCCAGCAGCCGTGCACAGCACCAGGCTGCTTTCCCCGCGCGTACAGGAACTGAACACCGCAAAGGGCAGCACGCACAAACACTGAAGGCAAATAAGGCCAAATGCTTTCGTGGTGGCAAGGGTCTTGTTAATAAACATCGTTATCTCGCAGCCAATCTTCCCGTCAGTGGAGCGCTCAGATGCAGACTGGGGCGGTGTGGCTGGCGGTCCTGTATGTGCCTTCTTCACATGCGGGTCCACGTCAGCCCCACATCTCCCGTTCTCCCCACCCAAGCAGATCACTTTCATGTGAAGTGGCTGTTATTAACTGCGTGATCAGTTTACACCAGCTTTATCCGGACAAATCACCAAAGTCAAACACCAAGAAGAAGGGGCTGGCCTTGGAGACCTCTGTCAAAGCTATTTTGGACCAGAGATGCAATTAATTACTGTGTGGAATTTGGTAAGCTGGCACCTTGAGAGCAGCAAGGGTGTTCTCAGATGGATCGACCTCAGTAAATATTTATATATTCTTTGCCAGCACTTAATGTGGGAGAGGTTATAGGAAATCTAAGGTGGGTGCATAAGTATCTGAAGGAGGAAGACCATTGGGGTCAGGCTACTCTCTCTCCCCTTTCAGGAGCACAAATGCCAGTGTCCAGCCTTAAGAGAAACATCTGTGCTCCCAGAAAGTCAGGCTTGGATTCTGGTAAAGGCAGACAACATTCAGCACGAACAAGACACAAAGAGACAAGCCGTCTGAACTGTGCTGCCCTGGAAGTTATTTTTAAGCGAAGAACTTGGGGTTTGGGTTTTTCGGAAAAAATCTCTCTGGTTTAGACCAGACAGTTTGCTGTGTGATCAAACGCGGTGCCTTGTAAATGCCAAGCTGGTGTTTCTGAATTGGTACATTCAGGGGGAAAGAAGAGACGACTTTGCCAAACCCACGGTGAGCCCATAGGAGCTCCCTAAACTCACAGAGTGTTTGAAGGTGGCTGACAGGCAATCCCTGCGAATCATGCCATGGCAGCCGAACATGGCCCCGCTACAGGCTGCCTCCTCTTGGCCCTCTGGGCTGCCAGTGAGGGACTTGTACCCTGTTGCCTCTTGTATGTGTTGGGTCTTGCATTGCAAATCACCTCAAACAGCAACTTGGGCTCAAATGGTTGAGCACGCACAGGTGGGGTAGTTGATACTGCTTTCCAGGCTTTGGAGAAAAGATGCTGTGGAGGCCAGCTTCTGTAGCTCAGCAAGCTTTACCTCACTGCCAAAAACCCTTTACTGTGTGAATTTCCCTTTTTTGGGGCCTACAGTTGGATGTACGTGCCTCTAGGGCATATACCGAGTCCCAAATTGTAGGGAACGGGTCGTTACTATGTGCATCTGTATCGCCACGTTTTTTCACCGAATCCAAAAGCCACTACTAAGGGTTGATTAAAGGTTTGTACCATCCCTAAAGTCGGGCTAAAGTGGATTCCATAAAGCAGACGTGGTAGGCAGACATGTAACAAGAAGGGAGGGCAGAGGAGGAGCTCGCTTTTTCTTTTTCCCTTCTTTTTTGGTTACGGACTTTTTTCCCCATTCCTGTTTCTTCTGCCTCCCTTGCCTTCTCCTCTTTCCCATAGCTGATTTGGGTAAGTCGTAGCTGGATTTGGAGCCCAGCATAGTTCTGCGCCCTTGGTGGTGAATAGATCAACTCCACTGCAGCACTCCCTGTCAAAGGCAGATGGTTTCCCCTAAGCAAACGGCATACTTCCCATTGAAGAGCAATGAAGTCGTGTTTTCAGGTACTTCAAGCCTTTGGCCACTAAAAGGATCTTCTGCTCTTTTTTTCCCCTTGTTATGACCAGATTATTTAGAAGCATTGCATGCTAGAAATTTGCTACTGGGCTGAGCCATGGACTGAAAAGCTTCATCTGAAAACACCCACCAAACCCTGGTTTCTATAGGCCACGTCTGGCTGGGAGATGGAAAGCTTGGAAAGAGAAACTCACTTCCATCCCTACTACCGAGTGCTCCTGAAAGAGCGAATGTTTATGCTGCAGCGGGCTGTTAACCAGCTCTGCTCACCTGATTAAATCCCTGATTGAAGCGAAGCTATTGAAAGTCTGAAATGCAATCCATAAAGTTTGAAACCCAAACTGCTTCTAAAAACAACTCCCTAATCTTTGGTGGTTTGGAGGCTAGATTTGAGGTGTAGGGGTTTTTTCAGCCCTCAGTGTTAACTGTACCCAGCTGTAATGCTGTGCTGCCCTTAATGTCCGTTGGATGTGCTTTTAGTATTATAGTTTTTCTTTTGAATAAATATTTGCATTTGTAGTTCCCAAATTTGGCGGGGGGGGGGGTGGTGGGGTGGGTGGGTGCGTGTGGGATGTGGTGTTGAAGGGAAGAAAAAGAAAGGCCTATTCAGAGCCAAGGAAAGAGTCACTAAAAATATTTTTCTATCCCAGCTGCTGCATTTAAGGAAAGCTACACTGGGAGGGAGGGTGCCCTTTCAAACCACGTTAGGGACACGGGGGTGACGGAGGGGG
>VZTU01019833.1:61689-91865 GCA_013400835.1 Zapornia atra | reverse complement strand
GGGGGTGACGGAGGGGGAGAGAGGGAGCTGGTTAGCCAAAAGGCCCAGGGCAGCGGTAGGCAGGCGTATCAGCGTGTGATGCCTGCTGACGGAAGCCCCTCTACTAGCAAGCGCGGCCTGCAGGAGGAGAGGAGCCCGTGTGGGTGAGGCACCGGAGGAGAACACGTGTCTGGATCCAGCTGGGAGACAAGCACACACATTTCCCTGCCTGGGGACGTGGGCTCCGGTGGAGCTCAGCCGAATGTGCCACCACCAGCCCTTCTGCTTGTGTTTGCTGTGAGGCGTGAAGCAGGGGTTGGTGCCGCAGCCGGTGGCCGAGCCGCCCCGCTGCGAGGGTGGTTTCTGTGGCTGCTGTGCTGAGGTCCGGCAGCTGCCTGTGGCATGAAGGGATCGGCCACCGCCTGCCCAGTCTGGATTTGTGCAGCCACCCAGGGGTGAAAGGCCCCTCTGTCACAGCTCAGCTCCTCCGCCTGCTGTGGTTCCAGGTGTTCACACGCGGAGCTGCCTCTCTTTCCAAATATAAATGGGAAATTCCACTCGCTGTCAAAAGCTGCATTTTGTAGGGCCATCGGGAGCAGTTCCTGTGGGACTGAAACATCCCCGTACGATGCACCATGGCAAGGGGGAAGGTCTCTGGTCAGAGCTTTGCACCCTGCACCCCAGCTCATCTGTGCTGTATTGACACTATGGAGCAAGTTCGTGTTGGGACCATGTCAAATCCTGTGTCATCTGCACATAAGCAGGTTATGGGAAAGAGAAACTTGTTTGTCAGAGCATGGC
This sequence comes from Zapornia atra, assembly GCA_013400835.1. NCBI lineage: Eukaryota > Metazoa > Chordata > Aves > Gruiformes > Rallidae > Zapornia > Zapornia atra. Next base: position 91,085 of record VZTU01019833.1, on the reverse strand, counting down.
TTGTGAAGGTCCAAGCTCAGTGGGTCGTGTGTGGAGCCATATATGATGTCCAGAGCAGTCTGGGGGTAAGACACAGAGAGGGAGAGGCACATGGCTTTGCTGCCTATGGGTCTTCTTAGCTGTTTAAGGACTTCTGCTAACTGGTACAGGGGCATGGGGTGCTGATTAACCTTCCTGGGGTTGTAATTTTCTTGGTAAGTGCATTTCGAGCTTAGCACCTGGGGTGGCACACATTGGAAAACAGCCCAGGAAGCGGGGTGAGTTTGAGCACCCAGCAGGGATGTAGTCTGTGCTGGGCAGGAGGTTTATTTTTAAGAAATCATTTTACTGGAGGTGTTTTACGAGCTCTGCTTGTCAAGTTATTAAAGGCAGCTGAAGGAATTATAACCAGGTTGCTGTTACTTGGGTGCCTCTAGTCCCACAGGCATCTTAAAAGCTTCAGCCCTGCTTTGGATGTCCCTTAACACCCGTCTCCTTTTGGCTGCTGAGGGAGCTCGCCGTTTCTTGCTGCTAGGCCCGCAGCATGCGCACATCTGGCCAGCTGTGCCCTCCAGCGATGCTCTGCCTGTTTTACTTCTTAAATTCCTGTTTTGTTCTTTTTCTTTTAACAGATTACAACAGCAGCGACTTAAAAACGGCGTGCAGAAAGCATGAGCTTTACGTTAGCTTCCAAGACTTGGGTTGGCAGGTGTGTGATGTTTCTCTCTGGGTAAACTAGACGTTTTGTTATGAAATGTTATCTAAACAGTGTCACGGTAATTCCACTCGGGGCTGCCATTATGCTTTAAAATGTCCCTTGTGCCTCCCCGCTAAAACCAGTCACGGGGAAGGGCAAATAAATATTGATAGTTGTGACATTTGATAAGATCCAGAGGAAGCTTGGTCCTTTATGAGATGCAAGTATGCAGTCATTCTCTGTCGCTCGTGGGAGTCACACTACGGGCAAGGGCTCTCATCTGCGTACCTCCCGTGATAAAGGGCGGGGGGGCAGGAAGTGATGCTGAGCACTGATTTTAACAAAATCTAGTTTTTTCTAGTGATCAGCCTAATTTCTAATCTTGGCCATTGTGCTGAAGTGCTCCAGCCCTGCCCCACAGTTAGCAGGGGCTGCGGTAGGCAGAACAAAGCCTGGGGTTAGTTGCAACACCATGAAGCCAGACAGTTGTTTAGAGTAAGCTATTTAGGGCCAAGCCACAGCATTATCAAACATCACGGTTCAAAGAGTGCCCTCATTTTCTCTTTTTAAACTTTTAAATTATTTTATTATTATTATTTAATTCAGCACTTGGTGAGGGAGGTCCCACTTCTATCAGCCAGTGTTTTTACCAGATTATAATTCAGGATGCCAGGGCTGCCCCCGCTGCTTCTCCAGTACCCTACACATGAAAGCCTTCTCCCAGCCAAACGGGCAGCAGCATTTTTTGTAGCTTATGTCAACTCCATCCCGCTGGCCACAGCTATGGCTGCGTGCTGGCTCCAGGCCCCGCTACCTATTAGTGGCTTTTCCCTTTACTTGCACGCAGTCTTTCCACCTCTGCCGCAGTTCGCTTGCCCAGCTTCCAGGCAGGAAGCAGATGCCAGTTGTGATGTTCATGGTCTCAAAGGTGCTGCCTTCACCTTTCTAGTTGCAGACTTGGGCAGAAAGGTGAGCTGCTGCCAAAGGAAGGCCACAGGCCCGCAGGACTCTTTCTGCTGGAGTTGGAATCCAGCTCCTATTTGTCATAGGGAGACGATGGAGACAGGGCAGCAGCCCCCTGCACTTGTTGGGCACTGCTGTCTCACTCAGAACATCCAGCAATTTTTTTTTTTAGCATTAATTTTATTAGCACAGAGCACTTCCCTTAATCTTACACCACATTTAACCACACATTTAATTACACCGTCTGTACCAGCTTCTGTAGCAGGAGAGGGACTTTCTTAGGAGAAGTGGCTTGGTTTACCAGGAACAAATTATGGGTGAGCTAGTACAGTAAAATGAAGGGGTGGTTTTGCTACGCTCAGGTATCCTCGTGTTAGCCATCAAACAGCAAGCTTGGCTGGCAGCGCTGTAGCAGCAGACGCCTTTGCCAGCTCAGGCCTGCTGCAGCAGACGTCAAGCGAACTCAGGCAGCATTTGCCAGGTAAAGGGGAACACCTCCGAGAATTACGTGCCTGTGAAGTGTATGAGTGCGTCCTCTTGCAGAGTGACCTCCAGGGTCTGATGCTGAGGGAGCGGAAAGGTCTCCCGCTAGTTGGTGAGGCTTTTAATTTACCATTGGCTCTTTTGTGTCAGCAGCAGGGAGGCTGTAATGGTTGTTACTGTGGTGAAGAGTCACCTTCTCCCATAGCATGGAGGCTGTCTATCCTGCTCCTCCTTTAAGAGTCTGGTGGAGGTAGAGATGCTAGTAGGCAGCTAGAACTTCCCACAGTGGCCTTAGTAGACCAGCCATCCCCAGATAAGGGGGTATAAGGTAGAGTGGCTGTGAGGCACCACACTAGTGGTTTATATTCCTGTTCTGGAGTGCCCTGGTTCAATTGTGTGTATGTATGTGCACCCACATATGTGCTTTTCTTGGGGGGGGCAGGGAGCGGGGGGGGAGCGGGGAGGCAGAGGGCAGGGAAGAAGGGACACCAGAGACACCAGCTGAGCCTGTGCTTCAGCCTAGGATAGGCAGTTCAGCCAGAGGTTCTAAGCTGTAGGAAAAGTTGGACCATCAAAGCATCCAACCCCCAATCCCCACAAGGCAACCCAGCAAGAGTGTTAGGAATAAAACTGCTTTTAGTTCATGTCAGTGAAGCTGTGCATAGCTGTGCACTGTTCCTTGGACTTTACAATCATCGTGTCCATGGAAAAGTCATGGCTCACAAGAAAACCCCACAGCCTCACTGAAAACACATTTTCACCCTCAAGAAAAAGTTAGTGGAAAATTTTCAGCTGCTCTTAATTGCCTGCAGTTGTCTGTGGAAGTTGGCAACTTCTTAATTTGAAGCATGTTCTGTTTGTTCCCTAAAAAGGACTGGATAATCGCTCCAAAGGGCTACGCAGCCAACTACTGTGATGGGGAGTGCTCATTCCCACTCAACGCCCATATGAACGCAACCAACCATGCCATCGTGCAGACGCTGGTAAGGCTGCGGGAGGGCTCCACGCCAAAGCAAAAGGTGACGGTGTAAGCAAGTTCCTATTGTCTCAGTCGTGTTTTCTCTTTGGCAACAGGTTCATCTTATGAATCCCGATTACGTTCCCAAACCATGCTGTGCACCTACCAAACTAAATGCCATATCTGTTCTTTATTTCGATGATAACTCTAATGTCATCTTGAAGAAATACAGGAACATGGTAGTAAGAGCTTGTGGATGTCACTGACAAACAGTCTTCACATGGACTCTTGATTCTACCACGAACGTCCATACTACCTTCTTACTGCCTTCCACGCTTTCATGAACTCTACCTTGGAGGAAAAAAACCAACCAAACCACACAATTGATGACCCACCTTTCAGAACCCCATGTATGTGCCTTGTGGGAGTAAAGGGTGTGGGGACATGGGCTGGGGTGTGAGCAAACTGCTGGACCTCTTAGAGCCTGGCCCTATGCTGCGGAGCCAGGGTGCACAAAGCAGGAACATGCCAACCCCTGCCTTAATTGCCTGGAATGGTCTTAGTCCCACAGAGCAGCTTGGCCGTAGCCTCTTGCTTGGCGCTGTGCTGCAGCTTTACCAGATGGGTACCCAACACCCAAAGTAAGTGAGGTAGTTTTTCTTTGCCAGGAGGGGGAAGAAGTGGGTGGAAGATGAGGGGAGAGAAGGGGAAGCCAAAGGAAGTGGTGTTAGTACTTCAGACTTTAAGCATATGTCTTGTACATGATAATATAAAATTCCTAGGGTTAGGAATTGCCTTTTCTCTTGAAGGACCAATTACCACACCTAGATTGTTAGTCTCCTCCCGAAACCTGTCATGACCGCACGCATCTTAAATTGTGCCAAAGCAAATGTTTCAGTTCTCTTCTCCCAGCAGAGTTGAAGTCTGATGCAGCAAGCACAGGAGGGCTGGGCTGCACCCAGTCTTAAGCACTCGTGTGAGCTCAGACCCTGGCTGGTCTTTCCTGTTCACTATTTGACTGAGCAATATAACTTTATACACTTGTTCTTATACAATTTCCTTCCACTCTCCACACGGAGCTGCCTCATCTACTACCACTTGCCCAGGAAGGAAGTGGGGAGCGCTTCTACAGCCTTAATTCAGACATAAACGTTTAGGGGCCATTCGTTCTTTAGCTGGACAGTTTATTTACAGGAAGATGGAATGTCAACAGCATATGCAAGTCTTTGGCCAACCTTTCCCCTTCAACTCACGCAACTAACAAACTGGTGTAACGGATGCGTTCGCAGTGTAGCCATGGTTTGTCTAGCAGAAGCTAATAGCAAATGGTTTTGATCAATATTAAACTTGTATTAAATGCACTTACCTCTAATTCTTCCATTTAAAAGGCTTCTTGTAAATACAAGCTATAATTTATTGCACTTGTCACTGTATATTCATTGTGCTGTATCATTTATAGAAAGACTGCTTTTTAAAAAAGTTTTTATTTAGAAAAAAAATGTCAGTGTAAACAATTGTACCACTTCGATTTTATACAAGAAACTCATGAGATTGTGCTTCACTAGAAAGTTGTTAAAAACGTGACAATAAAGGCTTCTTTTAAGGCAGAAGTAGATACATTGATCTAATACATCTGCCAGTACATTTAGCTTTCACTGTGGCTTTTTCACCCTTACACGTTTTTAGATCAAACAGAATCAAAAGTTCTGGACAGACAGTAGCGTGAAGTACATTCACCGATTTAAAAGGTCGCTGCTGTTTTGCCTCTTGTTTGTTTAAAACCCAATCTACTCCATATGATGGACAGAAAATCAGAATCTTGACAAATTAGTCAAATTAGCCTGTACCCATCCTGATTCCATGAGTTTCTGTGCACATGGGACAGCAGAGTTGAGTCCTTAGTTGGCTGCTGTTTCTGTAGCGTGCCAGTCTCTGCAGTGTGAGTTCTTTGGCTTTCAGTTGTGTCTAAATGGAACACCTTACGCACCAAAGAATGGATCCATTCTGTAATCCAAGGCACCACGGCGTGCATGGTCCTCGCTTAAAACTTACCAACGCTTACAGCTAGGAAAAAGGTTAAGGCTCATGAAGAGTGGGGAACTATTTTACCCTACTGCAGAACAGCTAAAGGGGGAAAAAAAAGTGATGAAAATTAAACATCGTACTACTTGTTCTCTAAGTACTCTGAGTAAGGAGCAGGGCAGCACAAAGTCTGGACTCGGGCGTGGGCAGGGAACACGTGTTGTCAGCTCTGAGGTCTGGACGCTCTCTCAGTATTAAACAGAGCAGCTCTACGAGCGCCTCTTCGCTTTGGCTCTGCACAAGTAGAGCACAGTTACTCCTCTGGAGCTGGACAGAAGCAGCCTACGAAAATCCACCATACGCTCCGGCACCGGTAATGTTCAGGCACATGTTACAGTACTGTCACTGTCATTATGGCTAGGCCTCCCATGATGAGAGGATTAACAGGAAACAACCAGCTCATGGTGGCCTGGTATCTTCCAAAGGTGTGTGTGTGTGTGTGTGTGTGTAGGGGAGTGTGTGCATGTGTGTTTGTTTTCAACCTCCTGTCACTTTCCATTTCTTAACCAGCAGCCCTACTAAAACAAATGGGGTTTAAGTACAGTATCAAGTACAGAGGCAGAAGTGACTCAGCACAGCTGCAGCTTCCACCTTTCTAGTAATGGTGGGCCATTTGTAAGGATTACTTTTTAACCAAATCTGACCTGAAGACAAAAATACTCTACTGGTGGCCTTAAGCTGGTTCTCTTCATGTATTTTAGTCTCAAAGGAACCCATTTACACTTCACTGTGGGAGCGCAGCAATGCGGTGACACTACCAGTGCTGAAAATACTCTCAGTTTGCACAGTAACCACTTACTAGCTTTCCCTCACGCACAGGGAAGCCTGTCTTTAACACACACACACACAGAGGGAAGATACCAACGTTTAGTACATTCAATTCCCTAAAAACAAACCAAAAAACAAGGCCCCCCCTCCCCACCCCCCCCCCAAATACACTATTTGAAACTTATCAATGAGTGACCTCCCTCAGCTACCATACAAAGACAGCCAGGGACGGAGCATCCAGGCCTTTATTACAACTCATCCCTCGCCTGGCGCAGGACAAAGCTGTGCAGCGACTGAAGGTCTCTCGTTCCGTTGTGTTCGCTGACTTTCTTTCCGCCGCGGAAGAGCAGCAGCGTAGGGTAGCCACGCACCTTCAAGAGACACCCCCACACAAAAGGAAACGCGTTACCAAGGTCTGAACTCACCAGTTTGCAGTTCTCTGACTGAAAAGCCACCAAACCCCTCTGAACCAACAAGCCATTTTAATTATGGGGGGAAAAAGGAAAACCAACCACCACACCAGCCCTTCCAACACCAGCCTGCAAGCTCTGAACGTGTGAACGCATGTATGTTCCTCTGAGGCTCTTCCACTGGCAGCTGGGAAGGGCAGTTCCAGCTCTGTTTTGGGTGTCTGCCTGTCAGCAGCACCAAAAGGCCACCTTTCTTTGTTTTGTTTTGTTTCGGTTTTTGTGATTTTTTCCCCCCCTAGGGACAGAACTTTCATCGGCTGCCACACAACTGCTCCGGTGCTTTCAGAGGGCCGCTGCTTAAATTAGGGACTCCTTCAGCTTTATGCACTAATGAGAATGACCGTGTCTGAACAAACAGTCTAGGCAAGAAATGGTGTCACCAGGTGCTGTTCCGAAACGCCTCTTTTTTGGCTAACGGCAGCCACAGCTGCACTGTCACCAGTGCCCGCAGCGCGGCAGCCAATGCGGCTGCACGCTGGAGCCTCTAACATTTGGTACAAAACACTCTCCTGCTCATTTCAGATCTTTCACACTTACAGAAAATCTGCTGCAGACGTTACGTTCCACAGTGCAGTCTACTTCAGCTATTTTGACATCAGTCAAACCTGGAAATTGCTCTTTGGCAAGGTTCTCCCAAGTTGGAGCCAAGTTCTTACAGTGACCACACCTAGAAACAAAAGAAAGAGGGAGATTTGTTTAGCAGATACACCTTCCAGTTTATCTTTACTGTCTTGCTGCAAGAGCTCTAAGTTTAACTAGCTGCCTTTCCTATCCCCTAAGAATTTGTCCCTCCAACTCCCTTGCTCTACTATGTTGGCAAACGAGCTAAGAAAATGAGTGACTTTATATAAATTAGGGACTGGAGTAGTTTCTGGCTTTCATTAGTCTCGACTGGAGTGGTGCTCTGGAGGTCAAGTGTATGAACATCTTACCTTACAGAGGAATACCAAACCAACTAAAGATGAGCATGGAGGATATTCAAATGAGAAATAGAAGACTGCCAGGAAGCAAACATGGTTCATGTAGGGCAGAGAACGTCTGCAGCACAGATTAAGGTTTTGGGTAGCATATAGAGTTATGCTACAGCTACACAGCACATGTTTAGTTATTTGAGATTTTAACTTTCTTCCAGTTCCCAATGGCCTCCTTGACCAATGTACCATCTCCTGATGCTGGAAACTCCGTTTTAATAGAGGCACTTGTCAACACAGGGTCTGCTTTTAAGGAACACTGCAGTAGTTTAACACACTTCTTCCCTGAAGGATATTTTGGAGTTCAACCGCTACCACCACACTTTCAGGGGGAATCTGCAGTGGAATTATTTGAGAGGAAGGTTCAGTTAGCAGATGGAAAAACTTTATCAGGGCCTATTTCGATTGGTGCTGAACAGAGAATCGTTCCAGTTGCATCATCAGTAACACCAAAATGACTATTTCTATATTATTCCCTTATGCCTCCAGAGTAACCTGATAATGTGGTGCACAGCGTGCACGCAGTGAAACGCTAGCATCAAGAGAGAAAACGCTACTTTAAAATGGCAGGGACTATAGCAAAGTATTAATTTTGTTTATATTTTGGACTTGGCTAAGCCAAGTTCATAACTTCTCACTGCGTTTGAGAGGAATTCCCAAAGCACTTCAGGCTTTAAAGTTGCACTGCTCTGTCTGTTCTAGCCCAGCTGCACCTTTGGTGGGTTATTAAAACAGCCCCGCAGTTGCCTCGAGGCTGGACCAGAGAGATGTCTCTGCAAAAGTTCTCTTGACACAAGCCAGCATGTATAGAATCACAGAATCATAGAATGGTCTGGGTTGGAAGGGACCCCAAGGATCACAGAGCTCCAACCCCCCTGCCACAGGAAGGGCCACCAGCCTCCAGGCCTGGATCTACACAAGGTTGCCCAGGGCCCCATCCAACCTGGCCTTGAACACCTCCAGGGACGGGGCATCCTTGTTAACACACAGCGACCGTACCTAAAAGCATTGCTGACTGTGCCCAAGACCTACCAGCCCAAGATGGCTTTATCCTTACTGTGCAAGGCAACATCAGTATTTATCCAAAACTAACTGAAAGACAGACCTGAAGAGCAACATAATAGTGTTTGCAGAGCCCTACATAAGTTAATCCACTTGGAAGAGGAAAAAGTAATTTATGTGTGGAGCACTACAACTGTATACATAAGCCTGACTTTCCGAGCTAAAGCTGGGCTACCAGCTACATAAATACAGGAAATATTTTCCTAAACGGTGGCTTTCTGAACGGTGTGGCCAGGGAACACATAGTGGCTTAAGAATTTGCCTCTCCACATCCTGAACCACTGTATCTCAGCCTGCTGTCCGCCACTGATGGCATCTGAGAGATGCAGCAGCACCCGGTTAGGATCTCAGGAAGGTGAGGAGATGGTTCAAGTGCAGTACCAGTACAAGAAGTTAATTTTAGAAAGGGAGCGTTTCATCTTGGGCTTTCCCAGAAGCAGCTTCTCAGTGAGCTCCTACAGAGGCCAGCAAGCCCTGGGTGCAGAAACTGGAGGAGGAGCTGCTTTGTGCACAGGTGCAAACTGATCTGACCGGCCAGTTCTGCTGGTGGCATCCCACTGGCACCGACTGCATCTCAGTCCCTCGCAGGAGGGAAGAGCGGGCAGTAAACTCCTCTGCGTGGGTGTGGGCTGGGTATTTCCTAACACAGCAGAGGCAGACGCCGGCCCAGATCCAAAAGCAGATCTTTCAGACTTAGGAGAGCATGGAAGTGGCTCTCAAGCAGCAACCTACACTGTGGTGAGAAGGGTGACAACACTGGAAACAGACTGCGTCATTGAGAAGACGTAAAACAGAACACTCCCTGGTACTCCTGGCCTACGGTGAGAAACACGTTCAGGACTCCTGTCAACGTTGAGCTGCAATAGCTTGATACTCCTGAGCAGATACTAGGATGGGTTGCACCTGGTTGTGCTGCTTGGTAGTGGTGACCTCTTACCCTCACCAACAAAAGGTCTTTCTATATTCTACACACTGCGTTAATGGGATGGCTGGTGATGAAGTCAGAGATGTGTTATCTTTTACTCAGTGAAAAAATCTTAATTTCAGTCTCTCCCTCTATGCTTCCTTCTACTGGCTAAGAGACTGGGTGATGGAGGAGGAAGATGGTGTGCAAAGCTCCTGAGGAATTTGCAGAGAATGAAACGTGGGGTTTTTTCTCAGAAGGGAAATAGTAAGAAAAGGGGGAAATACTTGTTCTGTGAGTTTGCAATACGGAGGTGGTACCCCACCTTGAGTCCCAGGCTGTGCTAGATGCGCTAGTAACAGCAGATGCCTGGTAGGACACAACTTCCTTCCCCCACAAGGACTGCACACCTACACCAACTGTACTGGAAATTTCTACCTTGGGTCACAGTAAGAACCTATTACATGGGATATGCTCTTAAGAACACCTCAAAAACTGCCATTTGTGCAAATTAGATTTCCTTAATCAAGGGATGGGGGCATGCAAAGCCTGCGAAGAAAACTTCACTCTCCTTGTTCCCCAGCATTACCTACCTGGAGGCTGGCACAGTAAGACTTCTCTGTCAGCCTTTCCACAGAGAGGGATCCCAAGAAAGCTAAAACCCATTCAGCTTCTTTGCTCTAACTCTTGCCAACACACACATTCTTCATTTAACTCACATTTCAGATCCAGACAACAAATACAGCACTACACACAACGCAGCAACCTACAGCAGCTTAGCCCAGCAATAACCCTGAACAGCAGCTGGTGTAAACTTCTTACCATGGAGCGAAGAATTTAATAAAGGTGATCCCCCTAGCAATGGTGGCATCAAAATCTTTTTCAGAGAGAGAGAGCACTCCAGCCTGTTTAAAAAGAAAAGAAAAGAAAAAAAAGTCAAAAACTTTTTGCACATGTAACACTGGCCAGACGAGCTCTCAGCTACCTGAAAGGGGAACTCAAACTGGAAGAGAGAGGATCGCTGAGAATATAAACAAGAGTAGCAGCCGCACACCTCACTTTTATCCCTCAGCTGCTTTCCAATTCCAGCTTAAACACAGCAGTTTTATGACCTGAAGCCAAAAAGAAACGTGAAATAACAAATTAAAGGTACATTTAACATAAATAACTGTTCATGAAACTTAGTCCATTAAGTTCAAGTGTTACCTGTAAAAAACTATTTTAAAATTAGAAGTTATACTTTCTAATTAATAAAGAACCACAAGCTAACAAGAAAAAATTAACAATATGAGATCCTATTCTGAATTTCCTAAATGAATATCTAAAACAGATGTTCCAAACATTTACAATTTAAGATACCAAATCTGAATGCCCCACAAATAGCATCCTCACACTAAAACAAATTTTAAATACCTGTAGAATGCTATCAGAATAGCAGTGTGAGCTACACATCCACATCAACAAAGCATAGTGTCATTTAGCTCAATTTCAGCTTGGTGTCTTAAAAAACTATGTCTATTACAATCATGTAATCTGAGCAGCTGCTGGTCACTCTACCTGAATCCATCTGGATTGTTTCTGAGTAATTTTAGTGATGTGTGGCAGGAGAGAAGTCTCACAGACACAGAAGTGCAGCTTCTGTGAAAGGGTGGGCAAATACTGGGCCCATGTAAGACCCAGGAGATTTCATGAGGGGCTCAACACTGGGGCCCAAATTTGGAGTTGGAACTCGCTGCCTTTTGCTGCCCATGGTACCAGCTGTGGGCTGCTGCTGGTGGTAGAAGGTGTCATTGTTTGCTGCCAACATGGGCCTGACCCTCATTTCAAACTTTGTGAAAACAAAACCAGAACCAAGGTGCCTGCAGGTGAGTGACCAAGAAATGGTGGCATCCAAAACTGCGATGTAAAGTTACAGAAAATTTAGAACTACACTGTGCCTACTATTATTTGGTGAAAAAAGTCCCCCCGCGCCAATCCTTTCCGGCTTCCACATGTGCTGGTGCAAGCCAGGCCTAAGTGAGAATCTGCATCATGTGTCATTTCTCTAAAAACAGAAGGACAACTGACTACCTTCTGCAGTCTACTAACCTCAGCTTGTCAGTATCTTCCAAATGTGAGGTCAGTTAAAAAATACATAGATACCTGAGGCATATGAAAACTCAAATGAAGAGTGGTGAGGTGCTGGAACAGGCTGCCCAGAGAAGTAGTGGATGCCGCGTCCCTTGAAGTGTTCAAGGCCAGGTTGGATGGGGCCCTGGGCAACCTTGTGTAGATCCAGGCCTGGATGCTGGTGGCCCTTCCTGTGGCAGGGGGGTTGGAGCTCTATGATCCTTGGGGTCCCTTCCAACCCAGACCATTCTATGATTCTATGATCACTTCTGGCAAGTCATTTTATGGAAAACGAGTGACCCTGCTGAAAGACTCAGATGGGAAGGGCAATATTCACCCGTGAGAAGCTACACATAAACCATCTTTATATTAATGCTGTACGTGGTTTGTAATTACATCAGTTCATTCTACATCACAAAGGAGTGTAGATCTTATTTTCTGGAGGCAGAAGGGTTTCCTCTGCACCTGATGACAAACTATGCTTGAAAACCATCTGTCGTCTCTCAGCCTCCCCAAGTTTATATTCAGCTTCCAAAGAGAGACAGATTAAATGCCAACGTGATTAAAACTGACAGAAAACTAAATGACAACTATGCAAAGGTGAGAAAGTTAGCCCTGCCAATTCCCTGGCAACACTCCTAACCCTTGTAGCTCCTACAACCGGGATTAGAATAAGCCTCCAAACCTGAGGAGTTTTCTTGCCCCAGGGCACGTTACCACACCACATTTAGATCAGTCTGCATAACTTTTCCTTGTCTGACGTCCGTAAGTACAGGACCCTGGCTTTTCTGGGTGGCTCAGCAGCGTGCACTATCCTCCAGCGTTCAAGTAAGAGTCTTGCAAGAAACACAGCGACAAAACGTGCTGTCACACAGACCTGGGTGCCAGCAGTTCCACAGACCAAAAACAACCGTGTCCATGGCACTCTGAACTCATTCAGCCACAAAAGCACCCCCCCCAGAAACATAGATTATATTTTTCCCTTCTCCAAGTCATCAGGTTAGTAAACTAGGATTGATGGTCTGACTCGCACTCATCAATTAGTTAAAAAAATAACTAACAGGTAGGTATTGGGTACAGCTTAAATGTAGACATTACCAAGCTATCAGAGAAAAAACCCATGGAAGGCTTGGAGAGGTTGCTGAAACAGCCTGAACGTCCTTCGGACTGCTGCAGAGCGCAGGAGCACTTACCTCAACATGGGTGGGTTCCACGGGTGGCTGCGGGGCTTCGGCGGGTTTGTCTGCTGCTGGCTCTTTCACAGAGCTCTGCAGTTGGGAATCCACATACTCCTTTAAGGAATCAAAGTCCCTCTTCCCTCTGTACTGGTCACCCTACAATTATCAAACAGTTAGTGTAAATGCACGTACACAGTGAATCTAGCAAATAAGTAATTAGCAAAGAAGTAATTATCAGCAAAACATCAGATTGCCAAGCATAAGCGTATTCACAGTAATTACAACCATCTAGTCGTTAAACCTCTCCATGGCATCCCAGTCACTCCACATCCTCAGGATTTGCCATAGATTCTTCTGTACCAAAAGGGAACAATCTAAAATGTCCTTGAAATGAAAGGTGTGATAGAAACACAGGAACAAATTTTAGAAACTTTCCCACTTTGACCTTCATGTCCCACCCTCGCCAGCATTTTTAATGTTTTATTTTTCTGAATCTAGAACTATAGCAAGGAATAATAAAAGTACTCTCACCACTCTCACAAAAGCAAAGTTATGTTTCTGAACCTGCAAGTAAAGCCCTCAGCCAGCTAGCTTCAAGAAGCCAGAGCCTGCCTTAGGTGCTTCCCCATATCACAGACACTTTCAGAACTCTTGAGAACAAGAAATCAGAGCACCTCTGAGCAGTTCTGAGTCTCAAGTCCAGTGCTGGCCATGTCCAAACTGGCTCTTGCATGACTGCCCTCAGCACGTTCTGCAAAAATTAGTACTAATTTCTCTGCTCAAAAAAAGAGATCATCTCTTTCAGACACCACATACCCATTTTGGATAAAACTCCTGAGTTTCAGTCCCATGAACTGTGGGCTACAAGATGTATCTCCTCGCAGATGAGGAGCACCTCTTCAAGAAAGAGCACATGATCTTCCATACGTTGAAAGGAAGAACAGACACCTCTGCAACTATTTCCTCTACACCTCTGAAACTCTTTCCATACATTTTCCTTCTTTTGTCATTCATGTTGCTTCCAACTGCAGCCACTTTCTTCCCCACACTGGGTCTAAATCACAGAAGAATCAACCTAAGATGCCATGAGAAGCCTGCCCCTGCGTGTCTGTACCCACTTAAGCAGGGCAGGGTCAGTGCCAGTCATCCCTCCCTGGGTTTCCGCTGTATCTAACCAAGAGGGATGGTGTGATGCCAGACTTCAGCTATGACAAAGGGGATGATGGTATTAGGGACAACAATGCTGGATGGCTGAAGCAGTTCTCCTCCCTCTTCCTGAGCAGTATAAAAGCAGGCTGAGAGATTTCCAGGAATTTCTGGGCCCAATTATTGGAAAGTTGTTGGGGTTGTTTTGTGGTTCGGGTCTGGTTTTTTTTTTTCTTTTAAATATATTGTATCAGCCCACGAAGGAAGAAGCGACTCTGGTGGGAGCATGCCACCAGGGAATACCACGCTGTCCATGGAGAAAAGCCAGTTTGATGTCAACAGAAATGCATTGTTCAGACTAATGGCTGAGATTCAGCTTTAACAAATGTAACACCATTGATCTGACTTTTTCTTTCACTGTCCTCTTGATTCAAGTTACTCCAAGCAACTCAACCTTCAGTAATTAGGAAGGGTCAAAAAAAAAAAAAAAAAGNAAAAAAAAAAAAAAAGATCTGGCTTGTTGAGAAAAAAACACAGCTAACTTTTCAAGATCAAGATTGTATGGTTCTGCCAAGGTGGCTTACCATCTGCAGCTATCTGAAAAATAGAAATAAAGCAGGTGGAAAACCACTGGGGAGAAACAGCAGAACAATTCCCCCTTTTTCTGACTCATGCCATACAGAGATGAAAGTTTAATTAACTGAAAATACCTCTAGCCTTCGGCATTCCACCATGTTCAACCTGGGCACTCCCTTAGCTGCCCATTCGGCTTCTGATACATGCCAGCACCGCTGCTCAACCAGCACCAAGACCATGCACTTCCCGTGCCAATCAGGCTGCGATTCAAAAATCCAGGTGCTGCTTCATTTCAGTTCCCTGGAGTGTCTGACCTCACAGGGATGCCTATACCAAACCTCACAGGCACTGGTGTTTACGGCCACTTTCTGTCTTGAGTGCCAAAAAAACGCCACAAGCAACAGCTGCTGAACTGGGCTGGGTAGCAAAACCTACATCTCTGATGCTGTAATGGTTCAAAAAGGAATACAAGATGAACAGAGCAAAAAGCTGAAGCCCCCAAAACTTGGTGGGCAAGAGCTGCAAGAGGAGTCCTGGGTTCTCTGCTTGCACACCTATTTTTAATATCCATTTAATAAATATCCTTTTGTCCCCCAGGCAGACCTTCCTGTATGCCGACTTGATCTTTTTTTCCCCAGAATACAAACATTAGTCTGAGTATTACCCAGAAAAAAAATGTCCTGATCTTTTGCTGAGCTTGCAGACTTACCTTTACACCATTCCTAAACCAGAGGAGCGTGGGATAGCCACGAACTTGGGTTTCAGAGCAGACTTCGGAATGCTGAGTACAGTCGACCTAAGTTTTGAAAAAGAAAACCAAAAAAAACCCCCATTCAGCACACAGAACAAACACACAGGCAGCATCACAGCTGTCCCTTATGCAGGAACTAGCAACGCATGGCTTGGCAAAACTCAGTACCAAGTACTGTCTTGAGAACAATTAAATCTGCTTTCCAAACAGCGGTTTGGTTGTGTAATTGGTGTGTGTTTGCCTTTTTTTTGTGTTAGGAGGGATCGGGGAAGGAGAGATGGATAGAAGGAAGTAGTAACAAAGAACAATGACGATGTAATTAAATATTCCAATTAAAACAAGTACTTGGTATTCTCAGTTAATAAAAATCACCGCACAGACAGTAAGACACAAAACACTGATGTGAGGGAGCTTTAAAGTGAAGATGTATTGGCTCATTCAGTTTTGAAAAGACTCCTCTTTAAAGACTTCGGAAGCTAGCAAGTTGACTTTGCTCCAAGGGAAATTCCAAGTGCATAGCAACATTCAATTCTAGTATGTCATAAACCAATCTGTAAAGTTACCAGTTTATACACTTTTCTGAAGCTGAGGAAAAAAAAAAAAAGCAAACCCAAAACTTCAGTACTGGAGCCTTTGCTTGACACAGCACTTGGATTTTGAATTTTGCATTGAAACCGCTTTGCTCCAGATCACTGGAGATCGATTATGAAGATTTAACATAATCCTGCCATACATATCATTGCTATTAAGACACTATTCCCCCTGATTACACGAGGGTCATGATTCAACCTTCTTAGGAACAGCTGTTTACTTACAATCTCAGCCAAGACATGTTTCAAATAGTTTCATACGGTATACAGTTACACAAAGCTGACGAGGTGTCAAGACAAATCTTAGGGGCTGTATTAACGGCAAGTTTCAGTAACAGCAACTGGGAACACAACAGACAACTGAATAAACCAGGAATTTTGGAAATCTGTTTATTTTCTGTGGATAACAGAGAATGGTAACTTCAAGAAGATACTTAAGCTAAGCAATGATTTTATCAGACGGCGAGCATTCCAGGTTCTCAAAAGAAATAAATCAGCAGATGCAGCGTTTGGTAAAGACACTGTCAAAGCAGCAACAGCCTCTGATATTTTATTCTCAGGGGGAATCTAATTTTATACCCTCCAGGTCTCAAAATTTTATATATTTTTATATATATATACACATGTCCTCTCTAAAGTTCAACTATGCTGACCTGCTCTGTACATCTCCAGTGTATCTGAATGAGCAGATTTTCAAAGCAGTAAAACAAAAAAGAATAATAATAATAAAAAAAGAAGTCAAGCTCATCACCCCTATCAACAGCCGAAAGCGCTATGAGGGCAGCAGCACGGGAGACAGCTGGGATTTTGCCCCTGTGCAGGGCCAACACCGCTGCTAACCGTTACATGGTCTCTGAGATCAGTGGAACCACACTGAAAGCCTCAGGATATGGAAGTCAAGCCCAGTCAGTTTTCTACTGTTGGCACATACAGATGGATTCACATCACGAGCCACCCTGACTTAGGTATGGGTCAGCAAATAAAGCCTGTAAATGCAATTGCCAGACCACCTCCATACCTCTGCAAAGAAGTCACTCCACGTACAAGTAACAAGCTCCCATGGTAAATACACCACAGAATCTGGTTATCAACCCTAAGGGAAATAGTAAAGCAGGACAAGGTATCAGTTTTTAAGGTGGAAGACCCCCTGAAAACTTTAGAAAGTTCCATGGGGGTAAAGAGGGGTAGGGGGAAAAAAAAAAAGAGAGAGAGAAAAGAAGGAGAAATAATTCATCATAAAGAGGTCAGAAACTTGCTAAAGAGTCCAGTGCTCTAAATAGCAAACTGGAAATCACTTTCCCACTCAAAATAAATTCTGAAGTCTATCAAGTTCTGACAGAGGGGAAGTATAAGAAAAAACAAATGTCAAAATATTATTCTCTGCATCTGAAGTATTGCACTTACTCCCAGCTC
The DNA here is from genome assembly GCA_013400835.1 of Zapornia atra. NCBI lineage: Eukaryota > Metazoa > Chordata > Aves > Gruiformes > Rallidae > Zapornia > Zapornia atra. The sequence continues at coordinate 73,985 of VZTU01019833.1, read as the reverse complement.
TCTCTGAAGCACGGGAGCTAGCTGCGTCTCTCACATGTCCTGGCTTAAAAGGAGGGAGCCCTTGTCACTGTGATGAAACAGCCCTCTCTCCAAAACAGAGGGAACTACTGTGTGTAAGGAAAAGACAGCCGTCTCAGAACTAAAGTAGGAACTATGACTATAAAACCATTTAAGAGGCAACAAACAAAACAACTGTTATTTGCAAACCACGGCACAAACAGGGTGAGACTTGGCTGAAATACTCATTCACGCAGAACATTTTCCGGCGAAGAGCATTTCACCTTACCTTGCCAATCTTGACAGCTTCCGAATGCTCAAAGGCTTGAGCCAGCTGCTCCCAGGTTGGGGCCAAAGCCTTGCAATGCCCACACCAAGGGGCAAAGAATTTGATAAAGTGGTTGCCTTTAAAGTCAAAGAAAAAAGGTTAAAAAAAAAAAAAAAAAAAAAGATTAAACACGTTTGGAATAAATTTGGCTGCAATTAAAGACCAGGTACTAATCTCAGACTGGCCACTTACTGTGGTATTTCCTGAGTTAAAGATAGGAAACACTGTGAATCAAAGGCCAGGACAGAATACTTCAGCAATTAGGTTTGCAATTCCGTACACAGTCCCACAGCGTTGCCAATTTCCCTGAAAATCCAAACAGCTTCACAACCTCAAGCCAACAAATATATTAAACCTGGTATTTTTAACCTAACTATTTGCTACAATGCCTAATGCTATGGTGTCAATCACTGTCCTATCACAGAGCAGAAGGAACCACCAGGGAATATGCTATTTATAACAGCATGCATGGAAGTAAGTATCAGACTCACACTTTCTTAGGAAAAAACACTGCTTTAAGTCCATCAGCTACCTATATAATTTTGACCATTCAGCTTCCCATTCTCCTTTTTCTGCCCTGCTCTTTGTACTTTCATGTCAACTGTTCAGAAATTGCTTCCTTCAGTAGATTTCTGTGGTGTTTTATATAGAGGAGGGTCTCTGTACTATCTCCTACTGATGTTTAGTTTAAAAGTACAATCTTAATTGCAAAGCACCAGAATATGTGATTTCCTTTAATTAAGATTACTATTAATTCAAGATGCTGCATGCTTTTGCACACATCAAGGCAAGGCTCTGTTAATACAAAACAAAAATGAACTTAATTAATACAAGGGGGAAAAAATCAAATTAGTTTGAAGGAAACGCCAGCGACTAGAGAAAAGTTCTGTTTTTACAGAATTATTCATCATCTTTTGAGTACTGCTGTGGGGCTGATATGACTACAATTCCTCTCTAGTTTGAGGGCTTGCTCACAAAAGGAGGCCTGAGGAAAGATGTCACAAAATAACTAGGAAATGTAAACTGCCATAGTAGCGTACTCTAACTTGCCTGTTCTGCATCAGGAATACTTTCAAGCTAACTGGCATGCTCTGCTTTGATCAAGTAAACTGCAAACTGAAATTTCTCATAAGACCACCTAGTCAAAACCAGCTATTCTACATCACATACTCTGTGATACTCTCTCCTCCCTACCAGAAAAAAAATTAAAACTCTTTTTGCCTTGCTGTTCCAAAAAGGTAAAGGGACACTTCAAGAACAAAAGTCAACCTTCCAGCTGGAACTGCTAAGCTCCTGCTATATTTAAGAACTGAACTTCTTGTAACTGATGTCATGAGAGGACAACAGCTTTACAAATGACCGGCTCAACCATCAGATATGACCATGGGAACATCTCCTCTATGAATGCCAATGGATACAAAATAAAAATATTTCAGTGAAAACATTTAACACATTTACACTCACACAAATCTATCTTCTCAGATTGTAAAGCTGTTTAATGCTCAACATCTCCCTGATGGTTTAGAGAAAAATCCATGAAAATTTTGGAAGCAATTCTGTGTTAAGCAGAAAATTTGAAAATATTTCTAGTTAATGGTTACTTTAAGAATCTCTAGTATTTACCTCACTCGTGGTATCACACAGGCACAGACAGTTAATTTAACCTGTCTTTGTTTTTAGTTAAACAGAGATGATAGAATCATCTGTTGTGACAGGAGCCCAAAATTTGCATTGCAACCTCTTGCTCATGCTTTAAAAATACCCCACCATGCAAGGGGTGGAATCTCCCATGTCAGGTATTGATTTTAAAGCTTCCAGACAAAGGATTTTAAATAATGGCCAAACTGAGGTGAAGTGTTTTGCCCACATTAAATTCTGGAGGAAGGAAGCTAAACAACAGCAAATAAGGGCCCAGACTGGAGTGCGATGGGAGCAGTAAGGAGGAAGCAGGTGGATTATGTTTATCCAGAAGAACAGCCTGGGAGTTAAGTACAAGTCAGCACAGAAGGAAAGAGAAAATGGGATTTGCAAAAACACAGTGAGTGGCAAGGCTGTGAGTGAGCAAGGAACTCAGTGAAAAAAGACAGTTTAGTACTGCAAGCCCCACTAGCTTCTTCCACGTGATTAGGGGCCTTAATTTTACTGCCTTCTGAGTGGAGTGCTCTTAAACTTTCTCATGGTGTGTGATATGTAATTAAACTACTACATTCTTACAGTCTGCAGTTTCATCCTCTTTCACTAGGTATTACTGGAAAATAAAGGTGGGAAGGAGACACCCTGAAAAGTAACATTTCAGTTGCAGACTTCCACTCCTGATGTCTCTGTAAGCAAGCACCTCTAGCTTATGAAAAAAAAAAAACCAGTTACCTTCTGCTATGTGCATCTTGAAATTGTCTGATGAGAGCTCATACATTCCCTGCTTAGGTTCAGGGGCTTTTGGTGGTTCCGCATCAGATTCGGGTTCCTATTCATGAGAAAAAGTAGCTTTTATTTGTCTCTGAGAGTAAATACACAATACTTGATTCCTGTGGTAGTGTCATAAACCCTGTACTCTGAAATTTTTAATTTCTAAAGCAATGTCCTTAGTAAGCTTGACTTCAGTATCTAGTATTTCCTAACAAACAGCTGCTGGAACGCAAAACGTGAAAAAGACTGCCACTCAGAAAAGAGCTGTCACAGTCACTGGAATAACAGTTTTTCACTGCAGTACAGTCACAGAGCACAGTAATCCCTATGGCACTTATCACATCACCATATATTACTGTGCTTAGGTTCCATAACAGGTCCTCTGCAGTATCACGCATCAGCCACATCTGCCATCACTACCAGTTTCAGCGGCCTTGGGGCTATTTAAAAACAGTGAAAATCTGTTTTCTGCTCCCCTAATGCAGGGAGGAGGGACCTGTTTGCTTCATAAAGGAAGTAGCCATGGGAAAAGAGCAAACATTTTATAGTTATAACTTGCAGCAAACCCACTGGCACTTCAGCAAAAGCAAGTGACTACTTTTTAGGTACTAGGATCAGAACTGAAAAGAATTTTTTAATAACCTCGAAGTACATTTCTTAAAATAGTTTAGCATTTTAATGCTTGATTATATATAAAACAAACATGATGATTTTTTAATAATTATGTTCTAATTGTGGTTCAGCAATCACTAAGGCTTTACCTTGAGTCAAACCAGCAATTACAGATTTAATTATAGGTAAGGCATGCCTACTATATGTAAGTGCTACCCCTAAACTCAAGGGCTTTCCTAGTGATGGTATTAGCTTAAGTTACTGATTACTTTAAACTCTTGCTTTGGGCTACAACATTATCAGATAATAACTGGGCTAAAGATGGCATCCATGCTTTAAGAAGTAGTTAAGCCCAACACAAATGCAATTTATAACATATTATAGCTAAAGTGCTTTTCTTATTCTAGAAACATGTGGCCTGTGGGTGTCAATGTGTTGCACATTAAAAGCTGCATTATGTTTTAAATACATGGAACAAAAGGCAGGTCACAGGATGACAGCTTTAATTACTATTCTGACTTATGTGGAAGCTGTTCCCCTTTGTTATTGCCTCCTGACTTTTATTCTGAGGACCAGATTTCCTCCAGGAAGATGAAACCTAACCTATAGAAATCATAGATAAGCAAGTCAGCAGAAGGGAATATTTTCTTTTCTTATTTCCTTTCCACTTACAGATGGTTCCTCATTTAGTTTCTCCAACATCCAGTTCTCCAGTGCCTCAAAGTCCCTAGGACCTTGGTATTTCAGAGGTTCTTGTCCTGGTTTAAGCAGCTTTAGCCTAAAAGAACAAAACGTAGCAAAGAGTGAGGCAAAAATGTCCACCCAGGAAGCTGGAAAGTGAACTCCCTTCGCTAATCCACAGCAATGCAGCTTGCCCTGCAGTAACAGCTCTCCTGACTATGAACATCAGCATCAGGCATCTCTCTCAACTTAAGGGGTCACAGCTAGAACCTAGCACCCTTTTTCTTTCCCATGTAAAGTTGTAAAGGAGGCTGGAAAAACAGCAAAAAGAAGTTCCGCATTAGAAGCACCACAGCTTCGTGTTACTCTGATCCACAAGCAGCAGCAAACAAAACACTGCAGCATTCAGCCCTCAGGTTAATCGTTCCGTTATGCCCATGAATCCAATTTCAGTTTGTCTAAAAGCATCGATTTTGTTTTGTTCACCCCTCTCCACCACCAAAGGAAAAGTCTCCAGTGCTTATTTTCCCAGGCATTTCTCCCTCTGACTGCTCTTGAAATGTAGGACTTTTCACGTGGCATTAAACTGATTAAGATCACGCTGAAACAACTCGATAGGACAAAGACCTAAGTGGCTGCTTGTAGGGATTCAAGACTTCATGATTATCACATTTAATAAATGCTATCAAAACTTTTCCATAAGCTACCTAAAGCTTCTACTATTAATATTTAAGTTAAAATCCAAGATATATTTAGTAAAGGGGCAAGATCAACACCTGACATTTATTTTTTAAAGCAAATCCTAGTTTCAGTTACTGTGGCCACCTAAACCCTCCATCCCCCTTGCCAAGCTGTGATTTGTATTGCTTTATCCTGAAATGTTTTTCTCTCTTTTCTTGTTCCCCAGTTGGAAGAAATGAACATAAGCAAGTGTTGAGAAACCACATAATGCAAATGAATTCAAAAAAAGATAGGAGCTCCCACTGTCTTTTCTTCAATGTTCTTTGTGATGACAGAAAGTCAAAATTTTTCTGAGAAAAAAAAAACCCGACAACTACCCAACTTTTTTATAAAAAAGAAACAAAAATTAAACAGAACAACATCTAAAATGCACCTTATGGCAATGCTTTATATGACTAGCAGGGAAAAAAAAAAAGAAACTATCAGCTTAAAAAGCCAGCTGCACCTTTATTTTCTTCAAAACAGGGTAGGTTTTCTCTAGTTCAGCTGAGAGTGTCTTAAAGTACTGAATCATCCCAAGACAGTTGCACTAAGGAGCCCAGGGATCTGCTCTGCCAGTTTTACTCTCAGAGAGATGGAAAGGGAATTAAGCCATCCTGGACTTTCCCAATCCCTCTGTGCCTGGGGAAGCTGTGAAACTTCCCTCACTGGAGGTTTTTTAAAACAGGCTAGTTAAAAACTGACTCAAACTGGAAGAGAATTCATATTATGAGTTCCCCTTCATCTCTCTATTTCTATAACTAGCAGAGGACTATCATTAGAGGACTATCTGGCACTACCCATTCCTAGATACTCAGTGACCTTAAAGAGGAGGGGTAAGCAACTGTACATCCATTCAATTTTTTCTTATTCAATTCTCTGCTGCTTTTTCTGTTTTACAGGGAACAGCACCACAATACAGTGTACTCAAATATCCAAAGATGAGCAATGCTCATGTTTGGGGATATTAAAACAGAGTTGAAATATTCGTTGTTTCTTGGTATTTATAGTGGACATAAGCCACAAACTGCCCTTAAGAACAATTCCTCATTCGGCAAGGACTTTGCTATCTATAGCTCTCCACTTCTGCTCAGTTGCTTTCAACTGTATCAAGGTGGGTGCAGCATCCAGGAGCATTACAGGTGATTCAGGCAGTGGCTGGGGACAGCAGTAACACTAGACAAAGCAAGCAATGGGAAGGAAACTGGAAAATACAGGCTGTGGAAGGGCTACAGAAGACAACATTCTGCAGGTATCCCACTAAGATGAGTAACTAGTAAAGCAGTTGAAATGATCCCATCCATTTTTGCAAGAAGCTTTAAAGCAGACACAAATAAAAGAAAGCCCTTTGCTCCTTTTTGGCACCTAAAATGGGAGCACACCTATCTAACCCAAAAGCACTACCCAGGCTAATCTCTCATAGATACTCCAGACTGCATTCTGCCTACCAAAGCTGAAGTGGTCTGGCATATATCCTTCATAACAGGGTAAGTTTAACAACCTTAAACTCTAAATTAATTTCTCCTAGAAAAATCAATAGAAGCAAAATTACCTAGAAAAAGTTTGTATGACATCACCGCTGCTATGATCAGTGATACTATTAATATATCATTTTATAAGCATCAAGTTAACCCAAAAATTTAAGAGATCACCTGCACATCAGTAACAGTAACAGCTGGTACAGTGTACTGATAAACTTGAGACAAGTTAGTTTTTAAAACTACTGTTACCAGCGACCAGGCTCTATTATGCACATCACAGCTGTGTGACATACTGTTGCTTGAGAAAGAGGCACTTTCAGAGAAAAGGAAAGGGAATTTTGGGCTTCATTTAAACATAACCATCTTCCAAGACATAAAACAGCTTCTTTAAAAAAAAAAAAGAAAAGAGCAGAAGTAGTATGTATCACATGGTACTTGGCAACATGGTAAAAAGGCTTAAAATGAACACATGAGGTCCAAAGGGCTACAAAGAAACCCACCCAAAAATACAGCTTAGAGGTTAGCTTCAATAACTGGCAGAGGACCATGGAAAACTAAAGAGGAAAGAAATAGGAGGAGACATCTTTTTATACTTACGTGGGATATCCTCGGACGCCAAATTCAGAGCACAGTGGAGTTTCTGTAGTACAATCCACTTTAACAACGTAGACCTGGGGGTTTTCCATGTTGTTGTATTTATCTCCCAAATCATTCCAAGTTGGCTGGAGGCGCTGGCAATGTCCACACCTGCAACAGAAGGTACAAGATACTTGCTGAATAGTTGCTCGTGTTTGGGGGGGGAGGGGGTTGTGTGTGTGTGAATTTATGGAAAGGCAGGACGGTCAGAGATTTGGATAAATTTAAACCAGTCAAGTCAGAAACCTCCTACGCTGGAGCGCTGTCACACTGAGCCACAGTGAACACTGTTAGGTACCGTGGGATGCTGCAAATGCTTCTCACATAAAAATCATCAAGAGATGAGAACTCATCACTGCTATCTTTTTACAAGACAAAGCCTGCTGAACATTCCCTGAACTTGGTGAGGCTATTAAGAAAAGAGCTCTCAGTCTTCCAGCTTTCTAGAAAACTCTTGTGAGGCTGTCTAGATTTCTTTCTGCTCTAGTGTTCCAAAATACTGTGTATTTCAGCATTGATTTAGGGCCAATTCCTACACAGAGATTCCCAAAATTTAGGACTGATTCCTGAGCAGGGTCAACTAATATGTCAGCACCATCAACTAAATGTGTCTGCATATACGCAGAAAACCAGCCTCATACAGTTGCTGTAACAGCAGGTCACCCCAAGTAGAAAATGGCTATCCTTCTTCTCACTCTTCTAGTCATTTTCTAGTCACTGTAGCAATACCTTATTTCTGTAACCACAATGAAAAAATTTAAGGAATGGATTTTCATTTCTCTCTAATGGCTGCTTTTGCCAACCCTCCAAGACATCTAAAAATACATAATTGGATTAACAGGAAACATTCTCAACCTGACACTATGAAAGCTGCTATTGCCCTTGGCATGACCTAGACTGTCTACTTTGTAAGTAACAAGTAAAACACCGTTTGAACTTTGGAGAAAGTTGTTCCCACTTGAAGAAGTTTCACTTATACAATGGTTTTTGAGTCCACTTGTGGGAAACCTGCAGAGATTCACAGCTTTCCATGTATCTTGATTATCATTAAGGCAAAAAAACCCCAAACCTTGAGATCTGCTTCAACATAACCTCAATACAGTCCTGTTACAGTCAGTCACAGGGCATCACCCGTACTCCCACTACATGGGGAAATACGACCTCCTGTATCTTATTCTGAATTGTCATGGCAAAGGAATAGAACATGTTCTTAATAAAATTAAACATTCCTTAAATATTTAGCTTCAGACTGAAGCACTTCCATAGTCAACTCTTTCATGGAGCTTAAAGAGGAGCATTTTGGATTCCCTGGTTCCTTCCTCAAGCAGTTGTCAGGACTTCAAACACTGAACGAATACTGACTGGTGTTAAAGAAGAGAGCATGGGAAACTAGGTAAGGAAATGTCAAGTAATTAACCTGCTGGTTTTTAAGCACAGAACAGAGCTGCCTTGTCCGTATTTAACACCATGATCTCTGCTACACACAAAGTTTCCCCCTTCCTTCTTCTTACAAGAGCTAAAATTGAAAATAAAGCAGGAAAAATGCTCATATCTGAATCAGTAATTAACTCATTAGTGACTCCTCATTTTCAAAGAAAAATAAAAATCAGTATTACAGAGAAGTAAATAGAAGACAAGGCAATCCCCAAAATATTTTTTCTGAAATTCATGAAGTGTAGCTACAGGATATATGAAACTAGAGAAGTCAAAAATAGAGCACTACCATGCAACATCACATATCTACCTTAGACCCATCTACCTACACAGTCTTTCACTACTACCACTCTACATGACATCAGTAGGGCAACCAGTTCCACCACTGGCGATGGTGGAGACCTGGGCATCAACAAGGAGTCCTACTCTTCCTTCCCTAATGGGGCTAAGAATCATAGAATCACAGAATAGCCTGAGTTGGAAGGACCCGTAAGGATCATTGAGTCCAATTCCTGGCTCCACACAGGGTCAGCCAAGTCAGAGTGTCTGACTGAGGTCATCATCCAGACAATTCTGGAGCTCAGCCAAGCTGGGTGCTGTGACCACTTCCCTGGGGAGCCTGTTCCAGTGCCCCACCACCCTCTCAGTAAAGAACCTCTTCCTAATATCCAACCTAAACCTCTCCTGTCTCAGCTTCGTGCCGTTCCCTCCAGTTCTATCCCTGGTCACCAAAGAGAGGAGATCGGTGCCTGCCCCTTCACTCCCCCTTGCCAGGAAGCCATAGACAGCAATGAGGTCCCCCCTCAGCCTTCTCCAGGTTGTACAAACCAAGGGACTTCAGCCTCTCCTCACAAGCCTTCCCCTCCAGACCCTTCACCATCCTCATTGCCCTCCTCTGGGCACTCTCCAGTAATTCTGTGTCCCTCTTGTACTGTGGCACCCAAAACTGTCCAGAGTACTCAAGGTGAGGCCACACCAGTGCAGTGTAGGCAAATGTAATAAAACAGAAATTACATTTACAAATGTAAACGAAGATCCAAAAGAGACTAGCAAGGTCATAGGGAAGACCCACCTTTCCAAAACCCAAACCAACCAAAAAAACCCCTCTGCTTCTTATACGCCACTAATACCAGGAGGTATGTGTGAAAGGATACTGTAAGACTCTGCCCATTTTAACTCTGAGCAACCATGTGCCACAAGTGCTCATGCCTGGAGATCATTCTGCTGTGGCAGTTATCCATAGAATGGTAGGCTGCTCTACCTCATGCTGACAGGTCAGTCCACAGTACGGATGGCAGACTTCCTGTGCCATGACAAGAGGAGATGTTGAGGTACGTGAGCACCATATATGTCAAAACTACAGCTACTGATAAGCCCTCTGCAGCCAGTGAAGGGCAGAGACATTTCTGGAGGCCACCAGTTCTGCAGCTAGCAAGGGCAGCCCCACAGCAATATACAGGACAAATCATCATATGCTGTTTGACCCTGGGATAGACAAGTGTAACTCTACAAGCAGCACAGGAACAGTCTCCTTCTGGATAAAAGAATCCAGCTAAGGTAAAATCCATTTCAACAGCAACGAACTAGTGATCAAATCTGCTTTGGCTTAGTGGACTTCCTGAGCTTTACCATGAGACCACATACGTTGAGAGGACCTGGAATGGTTAAAATCATGCAGTGAAACCACTTTTTTGAGATTCCTTACAACTATAGAATCAGGGGAACCTCATTCCTCTGTAGATACACAACAGGCATGGCCAACATCTTAAGACTATCTAGTGCCACCAAGAGTGTGGCCTGTTCATAGTTCCATCCCTTGTGTAGCTACCAAGGGGGACAGCCTGATCATCAAAAACCTTAGAATGTGATGGCAAATGACTTGGAAAGCTCTCTCTGCAGAGTAGCCCCCAATATCTGAAACAAATATAGGACTTTATGTACCACTGCTCTGTGAGAGATGTTCTCAGCAACATTTGCTTCAAGAATCTGGAAGAGCTAGGTCAGCTCCAACCCAGCCCTTGCTGTAACACTGACAATGCAACACTGGCAGCATCCACAACAACCTGGAAATCCCAGCCGAACGGTGGGTTGTTTGGCTTCTCCCTTGTAACGACAGGGAGCAGTGCCAAAATGTACACCTCTGTGAGAAGCATGAGGACAACATATCACCTAGGCACAAGGCAAGAGGCTTTAATAAAGACTCTAGGGTTGTAAGGTTGCCACCTGATCCCAGTGATGATAAAATGACAAGTGCATATAAGCACCCCTCTCAAGCACTTGGATGTTCCCTTTGTCCTTCTTGTCCTCTTGGACCCAAAACCTGGCCCTGTTGCTGCCTGCCAGGAGTCCAGATAAAGTGTCCTGAAGCCAAGACTTAAGAGATCTGGAGGAGGCTTACAACGGGTGAGAAGAATATCCAGAGAAGCTGCAACAAGTCTGGGAAATGATGCAGCTCCCTTACACTTGAGTTGGGCAGAGATCCTCAGCCCTCCCAAAGGCATGGTTCAAGATTGCAAGACCAGCACTCTCTTTGATGTACACTCTGGATGCACAGCATACACTAGGCTCTGCAACAGCCCATCTGGCACAGGGTCTCCTATGAAGACTGTACCAAGATAAAAGCTCATTGGCTTTTAGGGATGCCTGTGAAAGTTGATCAAAGCTTGGACAGACAGACGTTATCACCCAAAACCAGAATGGAGCAGAAGCTGTCCTGCTCCACACAGGCATTTCTTAAGCCTTACAGCACTCTCAGGCAAAGGTCTTTCACCAGCAAGTCAGGTGTCCTCCGCTTTTTGATCTTTTGAGAACAAAGGCAGGTGGCTGCTCTTTCAAGCTTTTGCTTAACTTTTTGCATGGCATAAACAAGTTGATGTTTAGTAACAAAAAAAGTGTAGTTCCTCAGCTTTTAAAGGAAATCCTTTGCTACTGTTGATTTTCAAAGCGTGTCATGACTCATGTGCCTAAGAGGCACCGTGTACAAACGGACAGCTTTGGATCAAAATGTAACTTTTGCACATTGTTCCCTTTATTTTATCTAAATTTAAGAAAACGTGGAGAAAAAAAACCCACAAATCAATCTAATAAAAAAAAAAGTCCCTCATAACCCTAAGTCAGATAAAGAAGGACAAGGGAAGTGATCATGAAAAAAATAACGAGCAGCCTCCAGAAAGGCCCAGAGATGGAATGCACTGTCCTCTGACAGCTGTAACATCCAGCAAAGCCCTGTTCTCCCACTGCTCTCAACTGATCTTGTGCCACGCTGTACCGGTCCAGGACAAAAGCTCCGTAGGTCTCTCATAAATCGAGAACTCTCCAGCTCTGCTGCAGCCATCTGCGGCCTCTGGCACTCACAGCACTATCATTATGCTGCTTTCGCTACAAACCTAGCCATAAATCCCATGCTCGCAAAGAGAATGTAACTTCTGCGATTAAATTCTCTGCGGGACTGAAGGGCACAGCGTTAAGTGACAGTCACCGAACTGCAACTCAGCCCATACACCGAGGCCACACGCTCTCAGTGCCTCCGAGGACGTGTCAGAGGGAGTCCGGGGAGGGACGGGGAGAGCCGCCGGGGACCGGGGCCGACTGCAGCCCGGCAGAGCCCCAGTGGAACCGGGGCTGCCCCAGCTCACCTCCCCCGCGCCCGGCGGAGCGGCTTCACCCGCAGGCCCCACACGGGGCGCGCTGCCGGACGCCCGCGGGGCCGCTTCGGGTGCCGATGCACCCCGCAGCCGCGGACCCTCGGTGAAGGGGGCGGACACCGCAGCGCAGCGCGGCCCGGCTGAAGCCCCCGACAGGGCCGGCACGACCGCGGAGGCCCAGGCCAGGCACACGCGAGGCTTCGGTTTCAGCTCCCCTTCCGGCGCCCCACAGTCCCCGGCTGCCATTTATCGCGTGTCCCCCTCCACCACCCCAGGGGATGGCGCCCGGCCCGGCCCCAACTGTTGGGGCTCAGGGCGGCGCGACCCCGAGGCCTTCCCCGCCGCCGGCCCGGCCGC
>VZTU01019833.1:7235-61612 GCA_013400835.1 Zapornia atra | reverse complement strand
TGCTCCGCTCCTCCGGATACCCACCACGGGGCGAAGAACATGACGAAGTGGGGGGCGGCGGCGGTGCCGTGCCGCAGCATCTCCGCGCTGTAGAGGTGCCGCCTGTGCGGGTCCGCCTCCGCCTCCGGGCCAGAGTCCGGCTCCGGCTCAGCCCGTCCCGGCCGGCCGAAGAAGACGGGGCCGAGCACGGCCAAAGAGAGGAGGCGCCACCAGGCCGGTCCACAGCGGAGCGGAGCCATCGCAGCGCCGAGAGAACGAGAGGCCAAANAGAAATAAAGAGAAAAATAAATATATGCCTTCTGTATTATTTATATAGAAAGTGTAGTATTTAATTTTATGTTTCATATCATATTAGTATATAAATTAATATTAAAATTTTAAAGCAATCGCAATAATGCTACAAATTTGTATATATATATAAAAATATATTTTATCTATACGCATACATACCGCGATGAAGCTTCCCTTAAAATAAATCAATTAAAAACAAAACAAACGAGGAAAGAAAAGGTGGCATCGGGTCCTAAGCGTGCTGTGCTTCTGGGAGAAAGCCCTGTCCAGCGGGAAGAGGCCTCTGTCCCTCTGCTCTCCTGTCCCACTCTCCCCGCCTGCTTCTGAGGGAAGGGGACGGGTGCTGCTCGAGTCACGGCAGTTTAATAAGCTGTACATAATAATAGGAGTAGCAAATATTAATAAAAGAGAATCTGTATGAGATAGCTGCAAGCTGATATAATACAGGAGAGGGAGGTGTATTTCCATAATTGCTCCAACTTCAATTAATTTCAGTTTAGGGTTTGTTTGTTTTTAATGCAAGTTCTTGAGTTTGGGATAGCAAAGTGGGTAAAAATCAGTAGAAAACCTCGCCTAGTTTAACAAGAAAGGTCATTTAGATGAAAATATCAGGCAGGTAAATAAATCTTCATGCCCACGTACGGGCAGGCAGAGGCACACAAGGCTGGCATTTGTACCTTGCACATCCACCCCTGCAGACATCTGCGCCCCTGTAACATCGCGGCTGACACCCGCCTGAACCTGGCACTGCTCCTCCCTCTGACAAGCTGCTGCTTGCAGTCAAGTGCACTGATGTGTCCAGACAGGTAGGCTTCATTTCATACAGTGCCTTCCCAGGCTCCTCCTTACCCACATCATCTCTTCTCTGAACGCTTCCCTCCAACATTACCTCTTCCACAGAACTGGCACCAGGAAGGAGCTCGCTGCTGCGCTGCTCGTGCACACGTCGTGCAGCACTCATCTCACTGCCTGGGCCGGTCTCACCTTTCGGGCAAACACTGGCTCTGGTCACTTAGCTCGCTTTGTCAAGCCACCTGCCTGCCTCAAAGCCAGGCTTCCAACAATTTCTACTACATATATGTGAAATAATTACAAAATACTCAAACTGCATTTATCACCAAGCTAGAGAAAACCCAGATCATCCAGAACAGTCATTAATTACCAGAATCAGAAATCAAGTACAGATCTATCCTTTGACAGCAGTAGCCTGTTCTTTAAACAAGGTTTATTTCTGTGCTTTTCAAATTAAGTGACTGAGTAATCATGAGTTCAAAAGGGAAAAAAAAAAGACAAGTGCACATTATTTCCCACCTGCAGCATATGAAAAAGCACCAACAGACCCCCCCTAAAACAAGAAGGCAGTATCGGGGAGAGTGAGAATGACTAATTCTCAGACCTTGAAGTCTGTCCTTGTGTCCCGATACAACCAGGTGAGCTGTCTAACCACAGAAAGTATCTCCTCTCATTAAGCAAGCTGGTTTCTTTTCCGTACAAGTGTATTCTTGGTCTGCCTTTTCTCTGTACACATTTTAAAATAGACTTTTAAATTAAATTAGAATATTAAATGATCCTTTTTCCTTAATTAAAAATAGATTAACAGCTATTTTGAAATAAATGTGCAAATTTAAGCTTTCCATCTAAGACACAGTCCACATAAAAATGACAGAAATACAGCATCACTTTCAGTAGAAACACAAGTATAATGGTAAGATTCCCAATATAAACCAGTACATTAACCAGTTAAGCTCTCGTCAATTAGCAAGAAGTACTGCTAGGTCAGAACTACCTGTAAGAAGAAATCTTTCTCTGAGAATACTTCTCTCCATAAAATGCTAATAAGATTAATATTGCACATATAAATTAGTGTTTGCTGATTTGGATTTTGATTAAAATACAATTATACTGTCCACCACTCCAGTTCCCTGCTCCCTCTGCCTTTGGTGCTGATAAACTTTCTTTTTAGCCCCTATTTCTATTAACTGCATAGGGAACATGGCAAGGATGGGGTGAACAGTTGTCTTTGCTTTATGGTTACCCTGGTGGCAACTGTCTCTCTCTCTACATTTACATGGAAGAACACCCACCGAGGTTTCACACAACCCAAGCCATATTCATGTCCCATCACATGAGGGGAAGGCACATCACATTTGCAATGATACTCATCAACAGGGGTTTCCTCCCAGCCATGAGTACAGCCAGGAGCTGAACTGCTCAGATGCCTGTCCCATGGTAAGCACTCGACCACCACCATGGAGCAGCTGAGCAGCCAGGACCTGGGACAAAAGTTCCCAAGGATAAAGGGTCACCAGCAGCAGTAGCAGCTACTGCTCAGAGGTGGATCAGGGGCCACTACCTATGATTGCTGCTGTGGCTCCTCACTGATCAGTTCACAGCAGCTGGTTCTGGGTGATGATGTACATCCAGAGGAAAAAAGTATCAAAGCCCATCAAGTGGTAGCTGATGTTTGTAACAACTCATCTGAACTAACTATGCAATTAAGATAAAATTGCCAATATGCAGCAATTAACTGTCATTGCTTTTTAGCAAGATGGTCTCATTCTTGTGTGTCAACAGTCATCACTGATGACCAGTACCTCCCCACCCCCCCCAGTGAATCCTACAGCCCCTGTACAGGTACACCATGTCCCAAGCTCCTTGATCTCAATTCTGGAAGCACAACTAATCTCAAAATCTTTGCAGAGGAATAACCCTAATACCCCAACTCCAGCCCATCACCTCTTGGCTCCCCAGGCAATCAGCTCCTGCTGGTTAAGAGGCACCGGCTCATTCCTGCCGGATGCTTTGGCCTTCGAGGTGAAACAGGTCAAACAAGGTTTTATCTCCATGTTGTGTTTGGCCAAAGAAAGTCCTTGGTGGGCAGTATGTGGTCAGGGAGACTGTGTGTTGCATAAGGCCGATGAAAATGTGTTGTTGGACCAGGGGAACCTGGGACTGGAAAGGACCTCAGAGGTCACGGAGTTTACTCTTGTTTTGACGGATAATAGCATCATGCAACCCTGTTTGTAAACTGCCCTAGCTATATTTTAAAACAAATGAGAGGAGGTTTTTTGCCTACACTACTCTGAAAGTTTGTTCCTCATCTTGGATTACAAACTTTTTTCAGTCAGCCTATATTTATGTATTTATAGCTCATTCATACCTGGGCATGTCTGTGCCAGCATTGTCCCTTAGATGAAATATACTCCTTTCCGCTCACTGACAACATTTAGAGGTAGCAGTGGCATCCCTTCTCAGTTTTTGTTCTGCTAGACTAAACAAGCCAACAGCTCCCTTCCACTCACCAGTCCCATCTCACAGATCTGCGCAAACCAGACTGACAAACAAACAAAAAATAAAAATCAGTCATCCTGTAACCCATTCACACAGCCCAGAGCAGCAAACGTTGTAATGCCTGTCCACCTTCATCGCCTTATCCCCAATGTTAAATGCATCCCTAAAATGGGACTAACATCTTATCTAAGAGTTTGACTGCTCTGCAGATGTTTCCCTTTCCATTCATGTTGCAGACAACTACTTCCTTTCTGTGGCCCTGACACGAAAAGACGATTTTATGTACACATTTATTTGGTTTGGTGGTTTTAAATGCAATTTGCCTGTTGGCAACAAAAGCCATCTACAGCATGTGACTGCCCTACTTAATAAAGCCCAGAAATAAGTGCTCTGAAAACCAAAGCCTGAACCATACACACCTCTGTACCATGCTTTTTTTTTCTCTTTTATTTTAACGAAATAATACAGGACTATTTGCCAGCAGGGAAAATAATGCAGCTTTGTTGCTCTATTTTCCTCAGGTTCCCCTTCCTCACTTTTATTTTCCCTCATTTCAAGAACGTCACTAAAGCCAGGCTTGTTTTCTTAAGTGCTTCCTGTTTCTGATAAGTATTTTACAACAGCAGCTGAAGTTGTGGCAGCGGAGGATGCTAATATCTGGAAGCAGTGAAGGCAAACAAGAAGCTGCCCGAGACCCTCAGGGAAGAAATACCAGATGCGTCATCCAGGCCAGATAACGCAATCATCTGAGCAGGGCCTCCTGCTTTTACCATTGGCTGTGTTCATTGGCTGTGCTGAACTTTGCTGCCTTCTGTCATTTAGAAACGTTTTAATTAAATCTTTTTCATCACGTACACAGTTCTTTGAGACACTCTGTTTTAGGTGGGACAT
Organism: Zapornia atra; assembly: GCA_013400835.1. Classification (NCBI taxonomy): domain Eukaryota; kingdom Metazoa; phylum Chordata; class Aves; order Gruiformes; family Rallidae; genus Zapornia; species Zapornia atra. The sequence goes on along the minus strand of VZTU01019833.1, from coordinate 57,139 downwards.
GAAGAACCTTTCAGGAGCTGCTGTAGCCCTCACAAAACCTGCTCTATTCCGTTCCACTCCTTCAGGTGGAGGTCTGGCCACATATTTGACTTACTCTACTGGTTTTGGCTGGGATGGAATTAATTTTCTTCATAGTAGCTACTAAGGTGCTGCATTTTGGATTTGTGCTGAAAAAAGTGTTGATAACAAAGGGATGCTTTAGTTATTGCTGAGCAGGCCTTACACAGAGCCAAGGCCTTTCCTACTTCTCAAGCTGCCCTACCAGCGAGTGGGCTGGGGAGGAACACAGCCACGACAACAGACCCCAGCTGGCCAGAGAGGAAAGAAGAAGAGTTCAGATTGATGGCATTTATCTTCCTAAGTCACCAGTACATGTGGTGGAGCCCTGCTCTCCTGGAGATGGCTGAACCATGGGAAATGGTGAATTCCTTGTTGTGCTTTGCTCATGCATGGATCTTTTGCTTTACCTATTAAACGGTCTTTGCCTTGAAGCATGAGTTTTCTCACTTTTACCCTTCTGATTTTCTCCTCCATTCCATGGTGGGGAGCGGGGAGGAGGAAAGAGAGTAGGCAAGCAGCCGTGTGGGGCTGAGCCATGTACCAGGGCTAAACCACAGCATTTATCCAAACTAAGATATTTTTCCCAACCTTCACGCTCATTTTTTGTTCTTGTTTGGGCAAATCTAAAACAACACGAGTTTTTCCCTTCCGATCACATTCAAAGGCTGCACTGAAACTCTTTGATTTAATGCTTTTTCCTAGTAATTGTCAGGCACTCACAGCCAGTTACAGCAGTGGAGGCTACCATAGCACAGCTGACTCGAGACATTAGACAAAACCTGGAAGATCAGAGCAGCGTTTACTGCACATCGTGTGGTGTGACAGTACATGAAATAAAGGAAGAGTTTTATCATAAGCTAAAGCCCACTAAGTCAGTGCAGTGCTGCCATTTGTATTAGCCCTTATTTTGACCCCCATGTTTTACAGCAAGCACTAGTTATTTTAGCGTGATATTTATACCTCAGGTGTGCCACTTAACTTGCCACGCAACTGTAGTTCTCCCACTTACATTCCACTGTTAACTCCATCCATAATCCACCAAAAATTAATAAAAAAGGAAAGAGAAAAGACAAACTCATATGCACGACCCCCTAAGAGACTTCCAAAGCTCAGAATAGAGCAAGTTGTATTTTGACAGCTGTCCTTTGGATCCCAATCTACAACCCCTCAGGGGGCATAGCATTATGTAATTTTAGTGACAGCACAATTGTCATTCAGGTAGAAAAAAAAGGATATTGTGATCTCAATGGAAAAGAAAAGCGATACTGCCATCTGTAAGCTTATAGCCCTTTTTCTTTGGTAATTTGTACCTCTCATGAAGGGCTTGGGAGTGGAAATTACTACAAGCTGTTGAATAAAATGACATCATTTTGCCACCCACAAAATGTTATGAGGTTGACAGGCTAGAAAATGGCACAGCAAGGAAAGAGCAATCTCATGGCAAGTGAGTTCTCTTCTTTCTGGAAGAAACGTACGCTCATTGTGTCTGCTGACCACTATCTCTGTGGGACTTTGACCACGGTGGCCACAAAACCTGGTTTCAATAGTTGGTCTCTCCACTGGTTGCAGGAAAGGAATATATAATTGGTGGAAATGCTGCTCACTCCATGGTCTTCCTACGATTCAGTCAAATGAAAGAGGATTTTGCTTTTAGGCAATTTACTCTCAATTGTAAGTCACTATGCCACAAAATTAATAAACAGGGAAATTCAGTTATTCAATTAGAAGTTGTTAGGAAGAATGGGATAATATAAATTGAAGATTTCATGGATCATAAAGAAAGAATTTCCTGTCTATTAATTCTGCAGCTGCTTTAATGTGCTCCTCTTAATGATGGAATACTGGAGGCTATTTTTTTCCATGGTTGAATTCTCTTCCATTACACTGCACACGCCCCTTAAGTAACCTGCAGCTGCTTTTATCTGCCAGTACGAATGCTGGTCCATTGTGATATTTGACACATTATGGAGCCCCACTCATTTCTCCATGTACCCTAAAAAAAAACCAACAACCCAGCCTGAAGCACAAGAAATGGGGGCTGCAGGTGTGAGCATGGTTTTTAAATGTCCCGAGACATCCAGAAGGTGAATGAAGATCAGGAAAAAAGAAACCAAAAAAACACTTGTGGAGAGAGAGTTACTCACTCATAATTTCTGGCCAACTGTACATGCTGTATAGCAAGAAAACTGGTTTTAATTATTTTTTAATCAGCACTTTCTCCCTGATCTGCCCTGTACCCTTCTGGTGGCTCATAATGAGCATACTTCAATATCCACCCAAAGAAAAGTTGGACTCTGATGTTGCTCTTTTGAAGCCAGCTGCAATTTAGGGGACCAATAAGAGCAATTTTTTCCCTTTGCTTCTCTCTCTTGAGTTGCAACACCACCTCTCTTTCTTTAGAAAAGAAGACCCCAAACTACGGAGGACTGTAATTCTAACTGACAGTGCTTCCATTACTTAATGTTTGTTTTCTGCTTTTGGTGTGTCACATAACCTAATTTGGATGATTTGGAGCAGTAATGAGCTTTTTTTCCCTTTAACAGCTGATGTCAAATGCAATACTTATACTTTCACAGAAGCAAAGAGGAATGTCCAGAGATTTGAGAATAAAGCAAAAACCCACCCTTTTAAATGGGAGTTCACTGATTAGGTTTTAAATACAAATGCCTTCCTTATGCTCTTCAAACTTAGTTCTTCTGTCCTACAATCTACAGTTTTGCACTTCTGGTATGAGGACTTCTTTCTTTCTTGCCCTCACCAAGACAACAGCTTATTTCTTCAATTTTATCTCTTCATCTTACTGCCTTGTCTTACTTTTTTATACCCATACTTTTCAGTACTTCTCTGTTTTTTACTATGGAAGCATATTAATTGTCAAATTGCTGTATTACACTCTTCTATGGATTATAAAATTAATTCTCTAATTATCAGATGGTAAATGAAAGAAATTTTTAAAAATTACATATTAAATACTTGTGTTTCTTTCTAAATCAGGCTGACATTCAACGCCCATTCTATTTCATGTACATGATAGACCCATCCAAGACATACAGAAAAATAACCTCCTGGTCATGGAATAGGTCTACAGAGAGGACTTTACTACACACCACCAGAGGAAGAGCACAGCACTGGTAGGAAGAAAGTTTGGAGAGACATAAGGAAAATAATTTGCAAAATAGATGAGAGCAGCAGGGTAAGAGAAGAAGAAAGGTAACGAGGCATGGTCTGCAGTAGAGCACGAGAATTTGTGAAAGGAGACAAGAAAGATCCAAGGTAGAAAGAGACAAATGGAGACAAGCACATGGTCTGGGGCAGCCAGGGTGGCTGTCCATACAGACAAAGGGAGAATCAATCAAAAAGAAGGTACTTGAACCCAGCAACCCGTGCGTGCCTGCTACAGGACCTAGAACGCATTGCAGGAGCGATGACGCCCGGCTAGGTCTCTCATTTAAGTTGTCAACTGGCTGGAGGTCAAGTGGTCACCCACTTACCTCAAGAGCATGAGACCAGCTCTAAATTACCTTGGCTGGGAGACCCCGCCTGAGGCTGCCACCGGAGTTGGGGACCACAGGGCACACCACACTCCACACTGCAAAAAGGTACTCACTGGGGAGCAACCGTTCAGTGGTGAGAGGCGCTCTCAGAAGGGGCTGTCAATATTTACACCTTTTTATTGATAATAATAAGGCAAAGATCATCAGGCAGGCAAATATTTTAGAGCATGCTAATTCCATGGTAAGCTGGATATCTTATTGAACTCAAATATAAAGTCACATGCTTTAAAACAAGGGATCACACCACAACCTAGAGAGTAAAGGATGGTGTTCAGGAGACAAGAGCTTCACAAAGGACTCAGGAAGCATTTGGCTATGCAGTGAGAAGGCCGAAGGAAGAACATGGAGGGACATTTCCCTTGAAACCAAGGAGAAGGGAGGAAGAGATCTTGTGGACAAAGAAGGCAGGAAAAGAAAGAGGAAATGGGGAAGAAAAAGATAAAACCAAGAAAAGACAAATTTTCAAACAAGATGAAGTCACCGAGGAGGCCAAAGCTAGCAAAGCAGCATGCCATCATTCCCCTGAACACAGGGAGTTGTCTGGGAACTCTTTGGAAATGTCTAAAACTGTACTTCCAAAGAGAGACAAAAAATGAGAGGACTGCAGATAATAGTGATTAAATATAGCTAATTTGGCTGAACAATGATTTAGCCAAATTAGCTTTTTCTAGCTCACCTTCATTGATCTGTTTCACTCCTGCTTGGTGGAGAAAGACATCGAAACAGCATGCAGGTTAAGCACTGTGTTCAACAAATTTATTACCACTGCTGCTTCATGAGACAGGAAGGGGGGCTGTGGTAGGATCTTTGGAGTTCATTTCAGATGCCTGTACCCAGTGCAGTTTCATCAGCTTTTCTGCTGTTCTCCTTATGTGTCCAAATGGTTCCTAAGCAGAGGCTTCTGTTTTGGGAGCAGCAACCGTGCCCTTGCCATTTCAGTTTGCTTTAAATTGTATTAACAATGACAGGCTTTGGGACTATCATTCTCAGTGAGAAAAGCTGTTCTTTTTGTAGACAGAATTTAATATTATCTATCAAAAACTGTGTTTCTGGCACATTCATTGTGCTAGAAGAGTTTTGGGTACCTACATTTCTGATCTAATCCTTGGGTAAATAGGACCAAATCAATGACTGTAGCTTTAGGCATTCATCCAGGGAGAAATTAATTTTCCATGTTGATGTTTTCAGTGAAAAACTCAGATACCTCAAACAGTTTAACAAAACTAAACATGCTAGTTTTTCTGTGAAAGCTCAGTCTATGTGATAAAACCCAAAACACTCATCCTTGATTGCCATCTTACCAAGATACACAGACTATATGTGTGCCCACTACTAAAACGTATTAAATAAAATATTTGATTATGAGCTTGAATTCAGTTTGATAAAGCTCTTCATGTAAAAAAAAATTAAATCTTATAATCAGGCAGTTTTATATATTTTATAGAAATCCTAAGCAGCTAGCCACACAAGTGCAGCCTCGCTGAAATTGTATAGCTCTATTTTTTCCTCTTCCCAGGAGGATCTGGGAATTCTTCCTCAAGAGAGATGAGAAATATCCTGAAAACAAAGGAAAGACAATCTGCCATCTGGGCAGAATGCTGGAGCTGTCACTGAGGTACGCAGCCTCCAGCATGGCATCCTGCAGGAAGATGGCAGTAGCCTGAAAAGAGGCCGGAGCAGCAGCAGCCACCACTGATGGCTCAGGAGATCGTACCACCAGCCTTTGAACAGTTTCTTCCTCCATCTCATACAGAGGAACATGTCATTGGACCCACCGCTATGAAAGAGGGAGGTACCAAGGTTAGCGAGGGAGCATGCAGCCAGTGGCATATTAGACCACAAGTTCTGTTTCTGTCAACCCCAGTTCTAATGGAAAATCCTTCATGAGGGCCTCAGGTCAGTTCCTTATTTTTTGTTGTGGGTCATGAGATTCCTCTTCAAGACAGTCAGTCACCAGCAAACACTGCTCTAAGGCTTCATTCTCTACAAAACTTCCAGGCAAATAAAGTACATTTTATTCCACGTATCCTGCTGTTTACCTTCTTGCTTGAGAAGGGAAAGAACTTTCATTTGTTTTCATTATATTAAAAATTTTGTTATCCTCACAATTTGCTTCCTGAACTTGTATTATTTATACTAATCAAAGATTTCAGGTACTCAAACCTAGCAACTAGCTCAGGGTCTAGCTTTCTTTCACACTAAACACCTCTCATCTGCAAACAGCAGAAACTGAGCCATAACCACTTTTTTTCACATGTACAAAGCACTTACGTGTAGTCTGTGATGGCAAGCAGATCATATTGCTAAATCAGTAATGCAATGTAGGCATTTAACAGTCATTCCCACTGGCGCAGGGCACATGAGGCAGTGTAAACAGGCATGTGTCTCACCCTCTAGAAAATGAGGAAACATGCTTTTCCCTCACACCAGCAAGATGCCAGGCAAAGTGGATATGCTTTTTATCCAAATTACAATGTTAGAGTCAAAAAAGATGAAATTCGTTATGAAGTCTTATTCGACTTTGAGACAGCATCTTTTTTACACTGCCCTCCACAAACACTAGGACAATAACAACATTTTTCTGGGCTAAGCATTTTTCGGATGATGGGAGCAGGGGAGAGAGAGAAAGGAAACCCAGGGTTGAGATGCAGCACCTGTTTGATTGATGTTCAGTCAGTGTGACACTTAATTCAGATATAACCCAATCCATTCTGCATATATTTTATTCCAATTCTACTGTAAATTCAGAATAACTCAAGAAAAGAAGAGGACCGAGTCTCCTGTCTACAGGGCACCCATGCTTCATAGTATTGCAAGGGAAACGACCAGGAAGAAGCGATAAATGTTTACCACTCAGGTTTATGTGTCAAGGAATATTTCACGTGACAGCCTTTCTTTGCTTGGAAATACACACCTGGTTCTAGGACCTGTACCTACAGAAAAAAAAAAAATTATCTCAGACTTTGAATTAACCACGTTAAAATTAAAGGACATAAACCAATCAATGAAAGGGTGTTTTTTCCCTCTATGTGTGAACGAGATGGATCGGAATGGAGACTGCCTGGAACAACTGTTGACCATAATACCAGAAAAATGGAAAGTCATTTTGTCTGTACCTCAGGGACGCACAAGCCACCCTCCCCACATGTGGGCAGGCTCTGGATCCTGTTTGATGCACGGCAGATCCTCCTGGCATGGGTATCACCTGTGACCAGGGTGCCTGTTTCATTTGCTGAGGTGTGATCCTGCCTATGTTTTATTTCTCCATTATCTCCAAGCAGAGGTAATATAGCGTTCTCTAGATAAGGCTATGTACACAGGGCTTGTTTAGAAATGGAATTTTTTTTTCAGAATGGAAGATCCTGCTTTTCAAGTGGATCTTTTATTGTCAGCATATGACTGACAGGCGGCTGACTTGAGCCTCCAACACCCTGGGTGGACAGGCACTGCCTCCGCGAGCCTACCCTAGCTGTCACTGGTCAAAGTACCCAAACTGAAGCCTATAATGTTACCAGGTTGGGAGGGACACAATAAACACTAAACCTTTCTGAGGGGTCACTGGACAATACTTTTGCTTCACTGAAAAGAAATTTATACCTAGTTGACATCAATGATATGACGATTCTTTTTCAATACTTGCAAATTCCTTTGGAAAAAAGTATGTCGTAAATAGTAAACAAGTTCTACTAAGCACTGGGAGCTAGCAAATTTAGGGATGACTTCTGGCATATGATTAACTTCCACTTTATTCTTCCATGAAGTGTGTTGTTTCCTGTTCCTTTAACATATTCACTCAAACAGTCACACAGCTCTATTCGGGCAACCCGACTGTGCAGGGAAACATTAAAACATGGACTTTACAAAATGTAATTAGGAGAAATCATGCTGAAAAACAAGCTTTTTGATACCTGCAATTACTATTAACATCTGTCACCACAATGACATCTGGCTTGGACCTCTGTTTGCTGATATAGCTCCGATACCAGAAGAAGGAAACAGTTCCTTGATACGACTCCGTAAGTCAACACACATCGTTGACTTTATTGCAGTGAGTCACCCTTACAGGCCTTTGCCATGCTCAGTAGCAGCTGGCGAAAGGAGACTTTCCATTTCAGGTACTCTAACACAACAATTACTGCTGTTGGACTGCAATCACTACAGATCGGAACCTGGGTCATACTTTTACAGAGTTGGAGGACACACCAAAATCAAGGGCTTTGTGTCACTCCTGTCTTTAGAGGTTCCTCACTGCCTCTAGCTGCTCACCTCTTCAACGGTTGCCAGAAATGAGATACTGACAAGGAGGAGGTGAGGGTTCAGGTGCTGCATTTCTTGTACTGATCTTCCTGGAGTCCCACTGAAGGAAGCAGACCTGGTCTTAGCATGTAAACTATTAATTTTACATAGTACTGCTGTGCAATATTGCATGTTTATAGCCATTCTTACAAGGCACCTCTCTGATACAGCAGGTACCTGAAGATTCTGCTTTGTCAGTCACTGACCATGACTGAAAAAATAGTTAGAAAGGTCAGATAGCAGAACAATTTTCTAACTGTCAAATAAAACAAAAAAAGAGAAAGGAATTAGTTCGTAAAATTTTGATTTTGGCAAAGGCTTTGACAGAATACACACTCAGTGGATGGCGGAAGACACTGGCCACTGATGGAGCAAGAAGAAAAAATGTTTTGTCTTGAATTAGAAACCAGTGAAGAGATGGAGAAAAACAAAGCCACAAAAATGCAGAAAGGAGAAGTCAGTGGACAGAAGCATTCTCCTGTGCTTCTGCATACGTTCAGTACACAGCACAGGTGTGATGCTGTCCACGGCTGGAGCCTTACACGCTATTACTGACTGTAGTGTAAAGTGGCAAGCAATGCAAACTACCTGTAAAACATGGATAGCTTGGGTGAGTTCCTCATCTGAGGACATGTGTTTCTCATTTAATGGACACCAGCAGAATACTTCTTAGGGTATATTGGTGTATATATTTGAATATTCACCTAGATGTAGGTAATATTGATATAGGTACTATATCTAGGTAAATACTGGAATAGATACTATACCTATATAATACTATATATATACTGTGAAAACTTATATATCATTACAAGATATATGCCAATATACTACAACTGTGTTACACATATATATATTAATTTACCACGAAAGTGTTAATATTCAAGAGAGTAAAGCCCTGGCCACAAAAGTTTATATCTGCCAAGGATAAAACTAAAAATTACCTAAAAAGCTTTCTTGTCCTTATTTTTAATCTTAAATCCATTTTCAAATGTTAACTAATGAAAGCTGCTTCCAGAGGTGGAAAAATCATTCTCTCCCTTTATGCCCTGGGACAGTGAGGTGAAGAATAAGGCTGGTGATTTGAATCCCAGGCTGACCTAGAAGAAACTCTTATCAGATGTAGTGTTCCAGAAATCCCTCAGCCTAATCAGAGTGGGGGCTTCTCCTTCCCCCTTTGCAGCCTTGTTCCCTTCCACCCCAGAAGGCAGCCTGTAAGGAGCACACAGCCCTGACCTTCCCACAACAGGCTTTTTCAAGAGTATCCTGTAACCTGTAAATGCTGTCCTGATCAGGGATCTCATCTCTTCAGAGGTGAGGGAAACATGTGAGGTTTGCATCCCTCCCTTGTTGTATGTTCACGCACTGTGGTACCACAGCAGCTGCTGAAGGCCAGTATCAGAAAGGCAGCCGTGACATTGGCCTCCGCACCATCATATCAGGGCACTAGATTATGCTAGTTTTTGGACCATTACAACATAGAGATGGGTTATTCTTATGCTGAGCCCTGCACAGTCAATGACAGTGACTAAACACCTTTTAACACTCTAAAATAGAATCCTTCCGAAGCTGGACCACTCACAGTTTGTGAACAAGAGTCCCCTCTGAACTAAAGCTCTGGGAGATGAAGGCAAATTCAATCTTCAAGCTTCCAGCTGCCACCTTCTGAACTGTCTCTCAGAATAAAGCTACCATCTCACCCATGGCTTTTTTTTTTTTTTTTGCAGGGAGCTCTCCTGGTGGTGTGTATGCACCATGACTGAAATGCTGGGAAGCTTCCAGCATCCTCCGCATCAAGAGAGAAAACTGCTTTTTCACAAGTGTATTTAATTATTAGTACACTTTGTGAGGAAGGCACAGTCCATGACAGCTCAGAATAGCAGTATTTGTTGAAAATCCAAGAGATCTCATAAATCTCTGGGTCTCTGATTTGTTTAGATACATTAGATTCACAGATTCACAGAATCGTAGGGGTTGGAAGGGACCTCAAGAGATCATTGGGTCCAACCCCCCTGCCAAAGCAGGTTCCCTAGGACAGGTCACACAGGTTGGTATCCAGACGAGACTTGAATATCTCCAGAGAAGGAGACTCCACAACCCCCCTGGGCAGCCTGTCCCAGGGCTCTGTCACCCTCACTGTGAAAAAGTTCTTCCGCATGTTGGTGCGTAACTTCCTGTGCTCGAACTTGAGGCCATTGCCCCTCGTCCTGTCCCCACAGACCACTGAAAAGAGGCTGGCCATTTCCTCCTGTATCCTACACTTCAGATATTTATAGAATCATAGAATGGTATGGGTTGGAAGGGACCCCAAGGATCATAGAGCTCCAACCCCCCTGCCACAGGCAAGGCCACCAACCTCCAGGTCTGGACATACACAAGGGCCCCATCCAACCTGGCCTCGAACACCTCCAGGGACGGGGCATCCACCACCTCTCTGGGCAGCCTGTTCCAGCACCTCACCACTCTCTTTGTAAAAAACTTCCCCCTAATATCCAATTTAAATCTTCTTTCCTATAGCTTTAATCTATTCCTCCTTGTCCTGCCATTATCTACCCTTCTAACAAGATGATTCCTCTCCTGTTTATAAGCTTCCTCAGGCTGCAGTGAGATCTCCCTGCAGCCTTCTCTTCTCTAGGCTGAACAAGCCCAGCTCCTTCAGCCTCCCTTTGTAAGGGAAGTGCTCCAGCCCTCTAATCATCTTTGTGGCCCTCCTCTGAACAATGTTCATATTGATTCCCTCTTAGTCTTCTTTTCTCAAGGCTGAACAGCCCCAAAGGAGACAGATTCTACTAAAACCTACAGATCTGGGTTAAATTAGGGTGGATCTCAACTCGACCGGTAGTTGGAGAAAGAGTTATTTGCCTTTACCACTTTCAAATGCTATTTTGTACCATCAGGTGCTCTTCTTCAAGCAGCACACCGAACATGTTCAGTGCTGTTTCCTCCCCAGATACTCAGGAACACCTACCAGGTGCATTTGTGGTGTGTTAGCAGATTAACACACCCGGGAGGGGAGAAAAACCACAAACAGCTGCATCTGCTGGTGTAGAAAGGAAGTGAGAGGGCAGCTGTAAGTGTTACCCAACTTGGAGTGCTTTACTTTGTAATAAAAAGAAAGGTTACTACCTGGCATAGCTACCAGATACACATTTTGGGTGTGGGTTTAACTAATTTGCAGCATGAAAGGGCTTGGAGAAAGATGAGCTGACTGCTTACCATCCTCTCTGAGCCAACATTAATGCTCTATATGAAATCAGCTCTAAAAGAAGCAGCTGAAGGTCCAAGTGGAAGATTCCCTGATGGTATCCAATCTGAAATACCAGGATGCTGCCAATGCCAGTAGTGAGAGGTGGAGTCCTGCGAGGTCTTTGAGACAGCTCTGTTAGGAGTACAGCACAGTAATCTGAGAGGATAAAAAGCATTGTCAGCTGCCAAACGTATCCTGAGGGCATAGATGGAGATGTTACAGTCCAAAATGTCTGGTAACCTCACCTGCGGGGGAAAACTGACAGTCTTGGTACTGCACTTCCAGGTCTCCTCCATCCTGGAACATAACTTCTCTGGTGGGCTCCTTCTTACTGTTACTTGGAACTGAACAGTATTTCTTGGCCTTTCCAGATCAGAAAGCCATTGGAAGCATTTTGGAGCCTCAAGCATGTCACACTGCATCTGAAGTGGCTGTACATTTTTATCACTTTTTAGAAAGACATTTATGGCAATGCTCCCTTCTGATCTCATAGAAGGTATTAAACTTCTTCATCCCCTACATTTCTGCCAGGAATCCAATGCAGTTCATGTTCCTTATCTATATTCACAGAATCACGAGGTTGGAAAAGACCTTTGAGATCGAGTCCAACCATACCTGTCCTCTACTAAACAATATCCTTGAGCACCTCATCTACCTGTCTTTTAAATACATCCAGGGTTGGTGACTCAACCCCCTCCCTGGGCAGCCTGTTCCAGTGTCTGATAACCCTTTTGGTGAAGAACCTTTTCCTAATGTCTAATCTGAACCTGCCCTGGTGCAGCTTGAGGTCATTCCACCTCATCCTATCACCTGTTGCTTGGGTGAAGAGACCAAGACTTATCTCTCTACAACTTCCATTCAGGTAGTTGTAGGCAGTGATAAGGTTTTCCTCCTCAGCCTCCTCTTCTCCAGGCTAAACAACCCCAGGTCCCTCAGCCACTCCTCATAAGATTTGCCCTCCAGCCCCTTCACGAGCCTGTGTGCCCTTATCTGGACACACTTCAGGACCCTGATATCTTTCTTCTAGTGAGAGGCCCAAAGCTGAACACTGTTCTGGAGGTGGAGCCTCACCCATGCCGAATACAGGGGCACAATCACTTCCATGGAAATTTTAGCTGCTGACAAGACAGGAAATCTACAGCACTTTGAAGAATTAGATAACTTCCATCCAGGATGGAGAACTGTGTTCCAGCTTCCTCAAATCCTTACAAAAAAAAAAAAGAATCTGAATGCACAGCAGAATTGAATCTAAATCAGCCTGATAGCACATCAGGAACATGAAAATCGTTGTTTTACATCAAATGCCAAACAGGCTGCAGCACTGCTAACTCTTACGTAGCTTGAATGCTTAGAAACGCATGAGGTAAGACTGTGGGCTGAAAGCCTCAGTACCTTGAGGGGCATGCATACTAATGGGGGATTTAAAGCCACACTGGTGGCTCTGGGCTAACACTGAGGAAGAACAGACACTCATCCACCACTTACTGTGCTGAGGTAAGTAGAAAGTCACACTGATGTGAGCAGCTCCTGGCCCCACTGCTCCTTCTCACCCATGATCCTCCCTTTCCTCTTGTGCCAACCCTTGCCTGGCAGAGCCCCTCGGGCCACTCATCCTGCTGGTGAGCACCCAGCACAAGGGAAGGCCACCACAGCAACAAGTAGTGGAACGTGGGGGTCACTCCCCATAGGGAGTTATGGTGGCCCACAGAGCATCTCTAGCCTTGGCCCTACTGCCGCTGCCTGTCAGTGGTTTGCGTGGTGCTGCTCATCCAACAGCCATCACACTGGTCTGCCTTGTCATTTAGGTGCCCCAAATGTCCTTGCACAGCATGGCAGCCTCTTTAGTCAGGAGCAGGGGTGCTACAGTGAAGAGATGAATTTCATTTGCAGACCACCAAACATGTTGATTTCTCCCAAGAGAGGTTGCATTTTGTAAGAAAAATATTTGGTTTTAAGTGTCAATTTCTTATTTTGCCTGATGATCTAATGTAGCTTTTCCTTCCCTGGCACCACACTGGCTATTATTTATTTATAGAGCAAGCAAAAATGGGCTCTTAAAAAAAAAAAAAGTGAAAAGAAGATATGGGAAAGGTGCGGTCTCTTCCTCCAGCACTAACAGTCTAACTTTAGATGTGATGGTAGAAGTGGGAGTGAGAAGACAGGAGGTTGAGATGGGCTCATGGACAAAGATTACAGCACAAGTACATTTTGGATGTTCGAATTTTATAATAATATTGTTGATTCACAGGAAATCATTACTTTGCCACCCCAAACTCAGATGTACCTCTGAAACCAGTAACTTTCTCATCTCTTTGTCTAGAGGTTCTGAAAAAATTTATTGCAAGCCCTCTCCTTGTATTTTTATCCCTCTCTGTTGTGAAACAAAAATAGCATTAATGGCTTGGTAAAGCCTAACTTAGAATTCAAAATACCAGGAAATTTAAAGCTGTAAAAATGTCAGTAATTTTGTGTCCTTGCCTCAAAGAAACGAATCTTAAATTGGCTATGACGCCACACGGAAGCCACACATGCACATGGGATGTGAAGTGAGAAGAAGTGTGATCAAACAGAGTTTGAACAGAACACCTGTTTTTTGAGGGGGGAGAAAGCATGTGCCTCTCAGATACTTGCAAGGAGCTTATTGCAAGAGGTCTAAGACCAGCACGTGGGACAATAAAAGTGCAAATGAGAGATGTGGCTGAAGTTACAGAAAAGCAGGATCCCCAGAAGAAGTGGAAGGATCTCGATCCAATCTAGCTCTGTAAGATGTGGGGAGAGGAAAGAACAATTATCTCTACCAAGCCATACTGGAATGATGGTTTCTGACATTCAGTCAGGTCATGAAGGAAATTTGGGTAAAGCATGTAAAGAAATGGCAGAACAAATGAACAGGCTCAAATTTCTTCTTAATCTGGAGGGGGCTTAGCAGTAGGAAGGGCAGCTGCAGCAGACAATCCACAACATGCCATTTCATGCTGCTTCCCACCCTAAACCCCCAGATTTGCTGTATTCTTTTGTTTAATTTAACACATTGAGCCATATTTCATTAACCATAATGAGTTTTGTGCCACATGGAATTTCATCTTCGTGGGTGTTTCAATTAGATTCAAAAGGCTATTAAAGAAAGATGTCTGCTTTGTCCAAAAAGCCGTGTAAGTAACAGCTGTGTAGCTGTATAACTGTCCGAGAGTTACCATGTTTGTGAAGTCTGAGTTTATTTAGCTAGCTAACAGGGGGGTCTTCTCTCAGAGAGAGCCACGATGCAGTCAATAGGTCAAACTTTGATATTGTTTCTGTAAGAGAATTTGCCCTCAGGTGTTGGTATTTCTTTCTCTCGAGCAAAAGACCCACTGGGATCAGTCACAGCCTACTGGATGTCAACTCACTCTTTTGCAGAACAAGACTCAGGAGAAGCAGGTAGCAAAGAGCAAGCATGAGCTGTGGTGAGCAGATTTCACATCACCCGTGATACGGGGTGATGATGACTCCCTCATGCTGGAAAGTCACAGCGCTTCATCTGAGAACAGCTTAACCAGTCCAAGGACTTGTTCGCATTCATGAGCAGAAGGACCACACCTCGGACCGAAATATCATCAGGTCTTTGTCAGTGTGGATTTGGCACTTGAAAAGAGCCTGCTGCATTAGGCTACTGTGCCGTAGGCTACCGAGAGCATCTGGCTGGTTACAAGCGAAGGGTGCCTGCCTCCTCCTGCGCCAGGTAAAGCCTGCTATGCGAGCTTGGCTCTCGGTCGCATCCTGCTGTTTATCTGCGGCAGGCAAGCAGCAACCCCTGTGCTTCCAGAGCTTCGGCCTCTCCCTGGGCTGGTGATAAGTTACTCCCCAAATCCTTTCTGCCAATTGTTCTTGGCAAACCGACCGGGGAAGACTATTGTTGTTGCTGGCTGTTATCTCTGCCTCTGACTCTACTTGGCAGTGGTGCAAATCCATCTCTCTGGTGTGGAAACAAGCTGCTGGACTCTGGATGAGTCAACTCATTAATAAACAAAGAGTTACAAAGGAAACGGGAATCAGTCTTAACAAAATAAATGCATAAAAAGTTTATTGGATGCTGGGGTGTTTGTCCTACCCAGCATGACACTGCTTTATCTCAGGCCCCAGCCTTCCTATCAGAAAACGGGGAAGTTAGTAGTTTATCAAATTTTAATCAGCTTAAATGTTGATGTATTAGTTACATAGCATGGAAAGTATTTTCAGTGCTGTTACTGATGAAGGTGGGTTATTTTGGTTTATTCATTTATATCTGTTTCTCTGTTTCTATACCTTCTGTGCTCTGTGGAGTATGCCAGGGCTTGCTGGAAACCCTTCCGCTACCTACTGCTTACCCTGTCCCTGTGAAGCAGCCCGGGGCAGCTGCTCTGTGGGAAGCTTCAGACCCAAGTATTAAATTCTCATGGAATTCTCTTCTGTGTTTAAGCAGAAGTATGTCATCAGATTCAAGAACTCCGGGCTTGGGAGTTTGGAGTGGGGCAGGGAGACGAGGACACGACACGACACTGCAGCTTTCTGGTGTGGAAGGCGGCAGCGTTTGCTTTGCAAGGGGCTTTGCTGGTTTGTTTGTTTTTAAAAAAGGAAATGATTTTTGTGTTTTCTCCTTAGAAGTGCAGCCCTGTGCGTAGCTTGCTGCAGGCCAGGGAAGATTTCATTTGGGTTGGGCCTTAGTGTTTGGCCAGCAATACCATCATACTGGTAAAAAGAAAGCCTGGATCTTTGCAGGATGCTTGATGCTCCTTATACCCATAAGGATGGTACAACCACTATTTCTTGCAGCAGTGCCGAGGAAGCCTCTCTGTTTCCTTGCCTGTGAGATGCCCCCAGCCATATCCCCCTTCTCTCATGACCAGAAGCCAGTTTTACTCTCCAAGAGACCCTTCAGCTGTCACTCCCCACACAAGCGCACAACTGTTCCAGTGATGTTAAAATGAAGCGAGGTAGACACGTTACTCTTTACGAGGAAAGCTAGAAGCAAAACCAGCTGTAGGCAAACATACACTGCTGGACTACTGAGTTCTACATAAAGCAAAGCTCACTAGATAGAAAGCTTATTTACTGCAAACTCTTATTAAGCAGGAGCAGAAAGTATTACAAGTTGAGCATAAACAGCAGCCACCTTACCTTTCACTGCCTTTGCAAGAAGTGTCTGTACTTCAGGTATATTCAAGGCCCCGGAAAGTTTGTCTAATGGCATGGATCTATTCCTTTACAGGAAAAAATGAGATTCTTTGTATTTTCCTAATAGAGGTGCACAGTCTGTCATTCCCAAGTTATCCCTGTACCACTTTCCAAAGCCACGCAGGGTCCAAAGCCACCTCACCACCCGCGAGGTATTTTGAACAAACAGCACTGCCTCCGTTCTCCTTCCTGCCCCATATTCACTGACAAGTTTAACTCTGGAAATAACTCAAAGATGACCAGCCATATGCATGCTCCTTATTAAGCTTTTTCTGCAATACACATGGATCTGCATCAACCAAGAAAAACATCAAGGTGCAATAGGACAGGGAAATCTTATGGGAAAAAAAATAATGGAAGAGCATACTCCAGGTAGAACTTCTTTGTTTGTTTTTTGTTACCTCAATCCCAGAGTTCCCCAACTAATTTAGAATTAGATGTCAATTGTTACACGAACATGTGGTGTGAAATACATATCTAAAGCTGAGCATCTGATGAGATATCCTCATCTGTGATAGAAAGGGTTGGGCAGAGGATATTGTTAGGAAAGTTCATGATGAAATTTGCCTAAAAAAGCCAATAGAGAGTTTCTTAAGTGTGAGCAATTTTCCCAGAAAGTTCACATAGAAAGCAGTCGGTCAATGGGTAACCTTTAGTGTAGGCTACAAAATGTGTTACATAAGAACGTTTTTTTTAAACAACTGTAAAGCAAAGCTGTATTTAATCCATTTTGCTTTCTACTCTTGCAAAATAAAGAGATATGTGTAGATATATGATTTGCTTTCTCTGCACTTTTTACTGTATTTAAGACTTTTTCTTGACTCTCCAAGATACACCTCTAAACGTTTCTCCATATACACACACTTCTCCAAACTCCATTAGATTTTCACCATCCTTCTCCCATCTCTGTCATATCCCTTGTGAGATGAAGCAAACCATATTTAGGAGTACTAGATATGATAGTATTACATTATTTTATTTTTAGTATTGTTCTCTCATTTTATTTTAATACTACCTAATTTCTCATGCATCCACTTGCTTTTTGGCCAACACTGCACAACAAAGAGATGTTTTCACCCAGTTCTCTGCAGCAACTTAGAATCACAGAATCTCCTGAGTTGGAAGGACCCATAAGGATCATTGAGTCCAACTCCTGGCTCCACACAGGGCCAGCCAAGTCAGAGCATGGGACTGAGGGCATCATCCAGACGCTTCTGGAGCTCAGCCAAGCTGGGTGCTGTGACCACTTCCCTGGGGAGCCTGTTCCAGTGCCAGACCACCCTCTCAGTAAAGAACCTCTTCCTAACATCCTACCTAAACCTCCCCTGACTCAGCCTCATGCCATTCCCTTGGGTTCTATCACTGGTCACCAAAGACAGGAGATTGGTGTCTGCCCCTTTGCTCCCCCTCATCAGGAAGCCATAGACTGCCATGAGGTCTCTCCTCAACCTCTTTTTCTCCAGGCTGAAACTTGTACATCTTTTTCCCAACTGGTTTCAGTACTGTAAAATCTAGTATGTATCAATAGACAAAATTGTTCTCTTAATCACCTTACACTGCAATCACGGCTCCACCACCATGTCAGATCGCCTGCTTTTTTGTTTGATCCTTCTACATTTCCTTCTTACCCTTCCTGAATGTGACTGAGTAATTTCTTTGGTCATGTGTTGACTTTACCACCTCGCTGCTTGTGCCTTCCTCCAAATCAAATATTAGACAGTGCCAGCACCAGTACAAACCTTGGGGGAACTCTGCTTAACCTTACTTCAACCCTATGAAAACAACTTGCATCCACCTTTTCCATTAAAGTCTTAGAGCTTCTACCATAAAGTAAACCAAACTGACCTTTCCATGTTGAAGAATGAAAAAATAAAGTAAAATAAAATAAATAAAATAAAATAAATAAAATAAAATAAATAAAATAAAACCAGGACTCAGCTGAGCAACCCCTGATTTACTCTTGTTGAGGAAAAGCATGGTCAGGGAAGAGAAGGGTAAAAGAGGAATGTTAGAGCTCAGAGGGCATCGTTGTTCACTGGGAGTCCAAGCACAGACCAGAGAGGAGAGGAGGGAAATCACAGAGTGAATGTGCCCCTTGGGAAACAGCTCTTGAGGGCAAGTCCCAGGTCATGCAAGGAGCCCCTATGCACCATGTACCTCTGACATAACACGTACTAAAAGAGGGGAACAACCACTGCTGGAAGCATACGTGTCCTAGAGGATCTCATCTCCTGCAAGCGCAAAGGCAGCTGCTGTACCTCTTGCCAAGGGTTTAAAAAACAAAAAAAACAAGTAAAAAAAAAAGGAAAAAAAAAAAAAAAAAGGGGTGGGGGTAAGGCTAGAGCTCTCCAATCCTCCCAGGTATAATTACAGAAAATAACAACAAAAATAAGGTGGCTTCTGGCAGTTTTGGTGTTCCGAGGCGTTTACTGTTTTGAGTCTCGACTGCGGTAACGTGTAGGACGCATAAACACTCAACTTGGCCAACCAGATGGGGCACGCAACCTGCTAATTGGGGAAAGTCTGCCCCAGCATCCGGCCACCAGTTGACAACACAACAGCCCCCAGAAAGTAAATTTTTATTTTGATTTTTTAATTATTATTTTAAAAGTTGGCAAACGCCTTATCTGTTTACGTAGCACCACTATCCCTGCTGCTTTGGTTTCATCCTTTTCCTTACTTGTACAGACGTTAGACAGATGCCCAGAGCAAGACATTATGCTTCTCACAAAACACAGCTACTCCAGTAAGGAATTCAGGGAGGGGGAAAAAACAAATATCAAAAAACTCTACCAGATCCTCACTAGCCTTAGATGCACAGTACAGTTATTGGTTGGAAAGAAGCATGAATGAAAGCTTTTTCTTTCCTTTTCAATTTTATATAAAATAAATGTTGAGCCTTCATGACTCAATTATTTGCACTGTAAGAAGAGGTGACACTCCTGTTTTCTACCAACATTAAAATAACAGATAATAAATTCCACTCTTCTCTAATAAATTCCATGTTGTGCTTTTTTTTAAAATAGATTGCCTAAGGTCTCCAGACCATATGTCCTACAATATACTTTGTTTTCAAGCAAGCTGATACTCGAGTCTTCTAGTCTTTAGAAGTTTATCACTCAATTTCTTCTGATCAAAGGGTTTAGCAAAATATCAAGATAGATATTATAGAATTCCAAGACATAATAATGACTCTTAGTTTGATTTAATCCACTGGGTCTGTTTTTTTTCCTCTTTCTTCTTTATGATCTTCTAATGGAGTGCGGGTCTGATTCTCAACCCAGGTTTTAGCTAATAATCCTTCATGCACACCTAATTGCATGGGGCCATGAACACTCAGAGTATTATGTAGGTAAACTACAGACTTATAACTGTGAAAGGTGGCAACTGAAATAAAGTTCCACATTGTAAATTATCTGACCTTTCAGTTAAACATCTGTTACCGGCTTAACCGCAGCTAAGTGTTCTAGTAATAGAAATAGTTTACTACCTTTTACTCCTTCAAGATTACATTGCCAACTCAGCAGTGAGGCAAAATGAAGCCAAAGGGACAGTACTGGTGAAAAGCAGACCATCGAGTCCGCAGACAGGCTTGAATCCCACCATCAGCTGCAACCATGAGGCCATTTGAACAGAATGGAGGGTGAAGCCTCCTGGAGTTCATCAAAACAACCATGGAAACTCTGAGCATATCACCTCTTTGCCATGAGATAAAGTACAGAAAGCAAAATGAAACCAAAAAATTCTCCTTAATATATCCCTGTGTATGCATCCAGGGCTGGAAGGTAGGCAAAGAAAGATGTATTTAACAATAACCTAAATTTAAACTTTATTGGTTTTTGGTTCACATGAAAGTCACTTTGACATTCTGGTAGCCTTACTGTGTATGTTTTACATGTAGTACAAACCAGTCTGCTGTTCACAAAGCATGTCATGAACCTAATGGTGTTTGACATCATTATTGATAAGATGTCTAGTGATTTTAAATGCTTAGCACAAGCTAGTGTTGAGTTGTGATGAACCAGTTAAGGCTTGATATGGCAGACAGGATTGTTATTCATTAGTTCATAACATAGAAAAATACCAAACCAGTATGTGGGCATGGAAGTCAAGTGGTACAAGTATAGTGATTACATTAATCACATTTCTTTACCGTAGTTGAGTGGTGTCATTAAAAAAAATCCCGAACTACTTGCTTTCATCCTTAAAGAGTCATGCCTGGCTCCAAAAACTCTAGCTGCAATGCACTTGATGGGAATTTTGCTGAAGTTTTCAATGGGAGCGGGATTTTGTCCTTCTGTTTTCCCTGCCACAAACAGAACACACCGTGGACACACAGAGAGCTCTCTGCCGAGCCTAGGTCTTTCTGGCCAGTCATCCCCTGTAAATGCTGAACCTGCTTCATGATGCTAAATACAGAGCTAGCCTCTGCAACCTCCAAAGCTGGCAGGACTATTGACTCAAGTTCTCTCACAGAATCATAGGGGTTGGAAGGGACTTTGAGAGATGATCGGGTCCACCACCCTCCTGCCAAAGCAGGTTCCCTAGGACAGGTCACACTAGGGGTCCAGATGGGTCTTGAATATCTCCAGAGAAGGAGACTCCACAACCCCCCTGAGCAGCCTGTCCCAATGTTCTGTCATCCTCACTGTATAAAAGTTCTTCCACGTGTTGGTGCAGAACTTCCTGTGCTCCAACTTGCAGCCATTGCCCCAGTATCAGAAGAAAAAACCCTTATTTTAGGAAAGCTCTATGATATACATATCTTATCATTAAATCGGAGCTATCTTTTCTAAATCAGCCACACAGAATTTATGTATTCCCCATTTATGAGTCTTTTCTTCAAACTTCATGCAGAAGCAAGAATGAGGTAAGGTTCAATTAAGAGCTTCTGCTTTAGCAGTATTTGATTTTTGATGTCAATTGATTGGCTGTTTTCTTGGTATGACTCTGCACAATGAAGAGTGCCAGGTTCCCCGTGCTACTTCACTAAAACTCTTCGCCTTGGATCAAAAGACTCATTTCTTCTCAAGTATTTTCCACCTGCTTGATTATTAAATAAAAAAAAAGCGAGCCCTTGAAAGACCAAGAGCATCAACTCTTTTCCCAGGAGCAGCATTTCACTTCTTGGTATGCCTATATGTCTACCATACAATTCAAATTTACAGCCCCCTCTAAGAACTATCCAAACACAACTTGAGCAAGCTGAAAATCACACTTAACAGCCAGCCTGCCAAACCAGCATATGGATCCTCTTGGTATATTCACTCTTCTTCCCTTCATAAGCACCAAAAAGAATGAAAAAAAAAGCAACATGAAGTGAATACGGGCACCAGATCATAGAATCATAGGGGTTGGAAGGGACCTCAAGAGATCATCGGGTCCACCCCCCCTGCCAAAGCAGGCTCCCTAGGACATATTGCACAGGTAGGCATCCAGACAGGTCTTGAATATCTCCAGAGATGGGAGACTCCACAACCTCCCTGGGCAGCCTGTGCCAGTGCTCTGTCGCTCTCACTGTGAAAAAGTTCCTCGGAGTACCAGGAATGGGACTGTGGCAATGCTAATAAAAATTGTTTTCCTTGAGATGCAAGAGAAAGAGGTAAAGATGCTTTTCCACTACTGATTTTTTCCCCCTGTTATTTTCCTGTTAACAGTGCAGTTCTCAGACCATCCTACTGCCTCTATTTCACCTAGTTAAGAAGGCAAAAAAAATTTAAAATCTTTATTCTACTTTCCCATCTCCAAACAAATTTGGTTCAGGGTTTGCTGCCAGGTTCCTGTTTCTCCTACCCGTAATTCACGCGGTTGCTGCTCAGAGCCCCCTAAGAAAGCAGCCATGGCTGTCGCCGGGCAAAGGAGGACGTAAAAGCACTTCATTGTTCCTGCTCTGAAGAAAAACAAATTGCCAGAGCCAGACCCCCCTCTCCCAGCAGTGCCAAGTGCGGGGTAATTTATTACCTCTGGATGTCTGATTCCAAGCGAAGGAAACTGAAATGTCATACCTTCATTCATAACACCGTCTCATGGAATTATTTTTTCCGGATTCCTGGGAAGTTGAAATATTTGAGAAGAATATCAGGAACTCTTGCTTTGGCCTGTTTGGCGAGTAGATAATTGCCTTCCAACTCTATTCTTTCAGGAAATGATGTGAGCGTTGCATTGTTCCTAGACGGGGGCAGCGATGTTTTTAACGAGACACATACATATATATTTTCAAAAGAAACAAAACACAACAAAAGCACACTGTCTAAGCCACTGTACTGAACCAGACTGTACTGAACCAGACTTTTTGAATCTGGTGTAGATAAGAGGCTGGCCCAGACAACGTGTCCACGCTTCCCATAACTCGGAGCATTCTTTAGAAGGGATGTAAGCAACACTTTTTGTTGAAGAGAAAAAAAAAAAAAACAAACTCTAAAACAAAACCTTTTATGATGTGGGAGTAAAAAAGCTCATTATGTTAAGTGATATCAAACATGACCAGAAAAGACCCTAGGGAGACATTACACTTCTTTATTGGATTCTGTGGGACAAACTAGCCTGGGAACTTGAAAGCACAGGGAAGGTGCACGTGGAAATCACATCATATATGAAGAATAATTTCTTACCGTGTGAAAATTATTTGCAAATAGTTTTCAGCTCAAAGTTCCTCTTTATGGCAGCCGTTTCAAAGGCAGCACACTGAGGCCATGACCTACGGTAGCACTGCTACAATAGCTGCTGGATAACCTCCTTGCAGAGCTATGCGGTCTTAGTCTGGTGCCATGTTGAAAGGCAAAATCGAACGAGCACTGAAGCACCTAACAACAGAGGCTTGGTTGGAGCTTCTTGTTCTATTTTGACTGAAGACACGGGCAAAAATTCAGTTCCATTTTTCAATTTCAATTTAGTTTTTGATAGAAGTAAAATTGGGCCTGGAAAAAAAGTAAACAGGGAGCTACTAATTCTTCTTGAGGAGAGGATGTAAAGGACAAAGGGGCAGCATGCTAATACTTTTCCCGCTCCGGTTTGACCAGAACACACTCCTCTAGGACTTACACCCTCTAAAAACAACCAAACTGAAGAAACATTTTGCTTTTTGTGATCATGTGGTGATGACGATGAAAGGCCACGTCGGTGACAAATACCAACCACCATCCTACAGCAACCCCTAGTTCATCATCTGGCTAAGAAACCAAAAGCCAAAATTAAACAGCATCAAACCCTATCCATTCATGGGTGTTTTAAAGGAAATTGCATTTGCTGTACCACCTGCAACTCACAGCTGCAAGAAAATTTCAAAACACAGTACATCCTTGTTGCTCCACATTAATAGATATATTTTGGGTTTGGTTTTTTGCCTATAACCAGAAACATTAGCCTGCGTTGGGGCCCACTTCTGGATACACAGATATGCAAACAGCCTCACATGAAACTAGAATAAGGTACCATCCTGCAGGAGGCATCTCTGCAGCATTTGAATTCTGCACTCCACATGTCCCAGGCAATGAACTGAAGGCATTTGCCGTATACGAGTGCCTCTAAACTTGCTCGGGGCACAAATATTGAAGCCCTACTACCTTCGGGTGCTTCTTGATCCCAGAAAACTTTCACTGTTGTGATGTATTGCATGCTGCTCATTCTGAAAAAAAACCCCACCTGAACTGTTTAGACTTTGGTAGAATAATTCCTCCTTAGGATTCAAAACACTAATTAGTTTTAACTAGGGACACTACTGTAATTCTGCTTTAATATTTACCAAGCAATGTTGAAAACTGTAAGATTTCTAAATTATGCTCAATTTTCTTTCGAATCAGTACATTGGATGAACACACAGTACTTTTTCCTATTTATGTAATTCAGCTTAGAAGCTTTCTAGGTGACATAGTAAATACTGGAACAGATTTAAAGCCATCTGGAGAGAGGATTTTCAGGAACCGGAATTTATTTAATGAGGGCTAAAAACATCTGGAAAGGACAAGCTTGGGTCCCCTCATAAAGGACTTCCTATGACCTCAAGCAATCCGGAACTAACTTCCCTGAAGCTAAAGCTACTGAAAAGCACCGTACATATTCTAGAACATGTTACCACTTCTTTGTGTATCCTAGCCTGGGAGGGCTCTGGCTGGGTACCACTCCACACGCTTTCCAACTAAAAATGCTTACCCAGGCCCTGCGCTGCTTTCCTGTGGCAAGAGCAAAGGTTATTTTTCTCTAGATTACAGAATACAGGGACCATATGTCACGAAACGTTGGATAAATCCATAAGTTATGTCCATCTCTAAAAACATGACTAGTAAGTAGCAAAAGCCGTAAGCGGAGCTTTGGTTCGCACCAGCTTCCGTTACATCAAGTCAAATGAACAGTGACACGGTTGCAGGTCTCCTTGTGCCCACCCATGAGCCATGAGCAGAGAAGACTGAGGAAATACAATTATCCATCCTTCAGTGCCATCGTCTTGAAGACTCACATTCAAAGGGCCAACTTTTTCTTCGCCTTCTATAAAATGACGTTAAGTAAACATTTGAACCATCCAGGTTCTGGTTTGGCCCGATCAAGCACTTAAAGTGGCGATCTGAAACCCCAGTGCTAATTTAGCTCAATTCCTACTTAGGAAGTGCAAACCCGAGCTCCGGATTTTCAAAGCCACAGCTTGAAGCCCTAGCAGGACTCTGGCAAGCCTTGCTTCCTTCCAATGCTCACCATTGTCTTGAATAAGCTTGTTTCTACTTTGCTAGTTACTGCATATAAACCTGCAACCTGTAAAACTGAAAAGGTACCGCACATAATGTTGTACCCTCCCCAGAACTGGGAGGTATGGAGCATGCCGCATTTCTATGGCTTGAAACAAATCTTTGTTCTCCTGTAACCTGATGCACAGACCACAAAACTAAACCAAAAGCACTCTACTGCTTTGAGAATTTAATTAGAAGCTATTAGAATAACTGGCCTGTTTAAGAGAGCGTGGTATGGTAATTTTGTTCACAAAAGTTTTTGTAGAACTTCGGGGTTTTCTATTTTATAATGGCATGATCTCGCTCCAGAAGCACAAACTTCTATCCCAAGCCTTCAGAAAACTTGATCCACTAAAGTGGATGCGTCTCTTGAAGGTTTTAAATCTCTCCCACAGAGTCTGACTTCAATTTATTATAAACGTTGATTGGAACCCCTAAGTATTGCGGGCAACATAGTTTAGATCAGCACACATTACATAAATAATTTTAAGAGCGACCTGTTGTAAGGCTTTTCAAGGACTAATGGGGCAGAATGGTGCCGGTAAGTAGCATCATTTTTTTAATTTAAAAGCATGTGGTTTCATCCGCAAGAAGTCCCGGACTTACAAAAACGCTGCCTTACAGCCAAACATGAGCATTTGCGTTCTTTACCTCTTAACACCAGGCTTTCCAGCTCTCCTCCTCAGGCCTGCACCGACACCTGCTGGGGAGCATCTGGAAATCTCACTATCCGCAGCCATGAGGCATGAGAAGCTTTTCAATTCGGGAGAGAGCTACCCGGGATTTGATCACTGGCTAGGGTGTTTCCTATTTGACCCCTGAACAGAACTCCACAGTTTTTGAGGAAAGCTTTAACAAGGTATAAATTATCAGAGCAGATGCAATGTTCCAGCTGTAATTATGGAATTTTCCGATAAAAAACGTTACCTAGTGTTGGCATCTCAAGCAGCAGAGTTCTTGGAAATAAAGCAGCCTTCCCCTCTCCCCTGACATTAGAACTTGTGATATGCCTTAGATATAAAACATTCCAAGTAGAACAGCATGTGGGTTCATTTTTAAAGCATGGCAGCTAAAACCAAAACAAACCCGTAAGTTCCTCAGTTTGTTACTACTCCTAAATACAGCCACAGATTTCATGTAGGAGTTCTGGGACAGACACCAGTTTCTTGCAATGTATTCACTGGAACAGAACGACTAAGGGAATATTCCAGTGACCACACAACATCCTACAGCTCAGCACTGACAGTTAAGCAACAAGTTACATGTGTAAGCCTGGTACAAAGACGATTGCAAAACTCACCTGCCGTAGTGAGTTAACTGAAGCGTTGAGGAAGCTTTCCAGCTCCTGCTGGAATCCCACCCAAACTTCCATTTAGCTTAACAGGGGGTAAAGACATCCTCAGCATTTTTAAAACTATGAAATTTGGTCACGTAAATATTGTATTACATAAGGTAAAACACTTCTTTCATGCATCAGTCACATAAACCAAACTTTTAAACTAGCTGTTCTCCTATTTCTCCCACATGGTAGAGACCATGGAGTAACAACACTCAAGCCTTGCAAAGGAAGTCCTGCCATGGAGCATTGCTGTGCTCAGGCAGACCAGAGTTCTTCCCTGCTAAAAAACTGCTGGGATAGGAATCTCTTAGCCATCAGGTATCTTCTGTTTTGGGATAATAGTAGACACATCAAGTTGGTTTGTTGGAGTTTTTTAAGCATTTGGACAGAAAAAGTAGGTTTTCCTGAAAGTGTTGATAAGTTGCTTCAATGACAAATAGGCACTTCCAAGTACCTCAAAAGTCATATAAAAAGAGTGGAAGTTACTGAATCATAGAGTATGTTGGAAGGGACCCGTAAGGATCATCAAGTCCAACTCCAGCCAAGTCAGAGCACATGAATGAAATAATTCAGCAACAGACTGTTTCTGGGTAGTCCTCACAATGAGGAAGAGTGGGCCAACGGGAGGATAGAGACTATGAAAAGTGTTCTCAAATTACATTCAGCATAAAAATACCTGTACCCTTCTAAGAGAGGGTCACATTCTCAGAATATTTAGAAGACTTCTTTTCCTCCAATATTTAGAAGCTTTCCAAAGAATCATGAGCATACATCCCAGAAGATCTTGGAAACAGCACTTTATTTTCCAGTGAAGGTCCAACTTGAAACACTTGCAGTCATTGTTTAAGAGCCCTCAAACCGACAAAATACTAAAATCTACAGCTCCAGTGCACAGTTAATTAGATATCTAAATCTTAATAAAAATTATCAGTGCAAAAATAAAAATTCAGTCTGCAGTTAAATGCATTTCATTACAAAGATATTTGGGCTTTGAGCACGTATACATCAAATAATCTGGTAGGAGAGAAGCCTTTTTCAGTCTGCACTCAAAACAATCCAAACTATTCCACACCCAGTTCTAAAGACAGGCAAGAACTATCTTTTTCTTTTGAAACGAAAAAGTCTGAGCTTAGTTACAACATCCATCATGGGTACTTAAGCTGAAAAATATTACAGAGGTCACCTTCTATTCAAAAAGGGGTTATTCTAAAAGAGGCTTTCCTATTTTTCATGTGGGGGATACTTTGGAGACAGCTACGCTTTTTTCCATCCACAACAGAAAATTAACAGCATTCCAGCGTGCCCCGGTGTTGGCAAGTCCCCTTTTGAGTCCACAAACACAATGATGATTGATGAAGCTGTTGGGTCTACAGTAGCAGGCAGAGCAGCTTGGCAGGAATTCAGTGTTATTGAAGGAAATCTCAAATACTTATTCCATCTCCTCCACCAACTTTAATCGCACTATCAACATGCTGCCAGGAACGGAGCCTTGACACCAAGCCATAAGCTTACACAAGCAACCACTGTTGGCATATTACTGCTGCAATGCAGGTAAAGGGTAAATTCTGTTTATTTTTACCTGTTTCCATTCTATACTGGACATCAGCTAAATTATGGAAAGATATTTCCTGTACTAACGGTTAGCTTGCAGCAAATTTCATTAAGGTACTATGTCTCATTTTCCTTGGTTAATGAACTGATTAAGTTAACTTCTTCAGTTACACCGCTATTAACTAGGAGGTTTAAATAAAAGAAAGCAAAACAGGAGCTTCACATATCCCATAAAAGTAACAGTAAGAAAGCAGATGGGTACTACAGGCCTTTTACCACTAATTTGCTCATTTGTTATGTGGATGAAGTAAAAAAAAAAATCTTTCCTTGATTGCTTTATAAAGTTCTGATGAGTTTATCCTACGTAAACCAACAGCACATCAAACGTTTAAGGTAAATACTGTACTAGCTACAAAGCTAGTAAAGAGACCAATATGCTTCTCATGATTACTTTCGAGCTTGTTTTGGCTTTGCTTAGAACAGTAAAGCTTAAGAGAGGTCTGAGGCATTTAAAGGGAGGGAAAATAAATCCTTGTCCAAGCTCATTTAACCATTTTTGTCAGGAAAAAACATTTGAATCTCAACTCTACTTGATAATACTGAACACACAACCCCGAAATTGGAATTACAACTGGCTTTAAAACTCTGCTGAGATCCATCATTGCCAAAGCTTCAGAGTAAAGCATTCCATAAAATAAGTTGGTTTTCCTGAGATCTGTGAACAGGAGTTACACTTTTCCCAGCTACCTATGGCTGAAACCTATTATACCTGTGTTCTGGGAAAAGTCTGTGGCCACACACTGGGGTAATCTTTCTTTTCTCAAATGATATGATACTCTCTGCAGATGGGAGAGAATTCCAGTTTGCAACTCCCTGAGCTGATGTAGTCACACAAATGTAATTTCCAGTCCCACCTTCCAGCAAACAAAGAAATACTGGCATTCCACTCGCCCCCAACAAAACAAGCAGAGATAGGCACTTAAGTTGAACGTATGCAAACCTTTTCTTCCCATACTAAACCTGTGGAGGAAAGTCTCCTTTTCTTCTTCGTTGTTTCAGCTTTCCAAAAGAATCTCAATTTAAGTCAGAAGCAACTGAGTATTGGCACAAACCCAGCATTATTAAAAAAGAAAGGTCTTAAAAAGCGATGTTTTTGGCCAGTTCCTTCTCCATTTCGGAATACTGCTCTTTGAGGCGCTCCATAGCTTTCCTGTGCTCCTCGTCCACCTCTGCCCTCTTGCTCTGCTGCCCTTTCATGAATTCCTGCCGGTGGGCTACAAGCTTCTCTTCGCGAGCCATCAGCTCGTCCGCCTGACGCTGAGAGAAGGAAAACAAGAGGCTTTAACAATCCTCTACGGATGAAAACAGAGGGTTTAATGAGATCCACGTAATGTCAACCAGTATCAGAGAAATGGAGCTTTTACTTCAGGGGAGGAAAGTGAAGCTATCAAGAAAACATACAAAAAGGTGACAACTCAAAAGAAAACATTTATTCTTATAAAATATATTCAATCCAAAATGAATGGTAAAACGTCCACAATACGATTAACACGATAGCATTAACAGCAGCAGCTTTTCTGTGCTACAGCCTGGCAAAAAATAAATAAATGAAAGACCCTTTCAAGCTAGCTGCCTTCCTTAGATGGCTGCTTTTAGTTTCTGCAGATCGTGCTTGTTGCATTATTTGCTCCACCAATTACAAACAACGTTAGAAGTCATGTTAGCAGCTGATAGAAATCCATATTACTGTACAAAGATCTTCTTTTAAAATGAACTTCTGATTTTGGGAACACAGTATTCAGTGGGTTTAGCCCCTTAAGGTATGGGAAAAACCCCACCCCAATCAGTAAAGAGACACTGCTTTTTCCTTTTTGTCTGCCTCCATCCCTCTTCCTGTGTTCACCCAGAAAGAAGCTGCTGACTGACACGGACAGACTGAAGGATTCCACTGGAATTAAAGTAACCAGAAGAAAAATAATTTAAATAAAATGCAGCTGATGTTTGGTTAAATGGTCTTGGAGAACTGGCAATCTGCAGCCAGTACAGCAAGCAGGGAAAGGTCTATGCTAAATATGACACAGACTAGGAACGGGAAGTGTTAAGAGTTATGAGGAGAAAACAATTTCGGATTTGTGAGTGCTAGGCAGAATGCAATTTCAGAGGGTTATATGTATGTCTGTTATTTAGGTACATGCACTTTACCAGAGATTACCACTTCAGCATTCAAGACGTTTGAAGTTTCATGTCAAAGGTACATAAGTAGAATGCTACTGTGTTTCACAACAAATTACAATTGCTAATAAAACTCCTGTAATTTGTATGCCAGCCAATCCTTCAACATACTGCTCCTCATCTTGCCATTTGCTGCTTTCCCCTTGAATGTCTCACTCATTGAAACAAAAGTATTTTCTATGTGCTTGAATATATTTTTAAAACTAGGAAAAACACACCGTTCTATTTTACCACAATGCTTAGGTTCTGCATCAGGTCTTAGTCTTGATCAAAAGCCCCCAGTACAAAAATGGAAAGAGCAAAACAGAATGTAACATAGATATTCAATGTTTTTAAACAACCAGGTAGTGTTTCTGCTTTAGCCAGTGAGGTCACGCTGTGATTAATGTCTTCCTTGGTAAGTTATTTTTCCCCTCATACTATGATACTGCTTGGTTTCTGGTAATTCGGATTCCTTTCATACTCTGTATTTTGAAAAAACACCAAAAGCAAAAAGCACAGCTACCTAGAAAGAGAAGTCAGGCACACATCCAATATTCATGTCTACATGATATGTACTTCTGTGGAGTGCTTGCATACAGTGTTAACAGTCTGGCCTCCTTATATTATAGACACTGAAGTCACAAGAAATCTAAGAAGTTGTTCTTACGTTTGGTCCATCTTCCAGCAAAACAGAGAGTTCATTAAAAAAAAATAAATTCTTCTCTTTTTTAATATCAGTGTTTCCTATGATACTTTCTATATTACTATTTTCTATGTACAGTACTTCTGTGTACACCTGTACAGCTTTAAGCGACATCTGGCACTTCACTTCTGTCAACTCAAGGCCACTGGAACCCATTCAAGTATTCTTCAACACACTCCATATGTTCTTCAAGATCTCACACCCATGTTTTCGCCATGCAGCATTCTATATTCCTTGTCATGACATTATGCCAAAATCGCTTTGTTTGCAACAGATGCAACCCCAGCCAGTAACAAAACACACCACTGTACTGCACTGTACAGTTTGACTAGTGCATTACTTTGTACTCAACAGGCTTTGAAACTGTCAGTGCCTCACACATATCTGACATGATTGCACAGCACTATCTTTAAACAACATTGATTGATATGTACAGACATCTTGGCTTGGATTTGTATTGGTTAAGTCAAAAGTTACTCTCAAAAAGCAAACTGTTTGCAAAAGTTAACACAGTTACATGTATTAGTGATCTGGAGCAACAACACTGTGGTTTTTATGCTATCAATTATAATTTTCAAATGTATAGATTTGCAAAAAGGTTTGTTAGTTTTGTGTGTCATCCCCATCACCCCCCAAGAAAACCGTACATGTAGAATTTGATAGTGTGCCTGGGAAAATAATTTCCAGGGTGATTTTGTAAAGATGAGGAAAATAACATATTCATTTGAAGATAACTTCTTACAGCTCCTTACATCTTCTCACTCCCTTCTCTGGTGGCAAAAAGCAGCTGCTTGCAGTGTTTATTCTCCTAAATGTGATTCCCAGAGGCACTGCGACCATTGCTGATGGGCTCGGCCTTGGTCAGCAATGACTCCAGCCTTGAGCCAGCTGGTGTTTGCTCTGTGGGGCCTGCAGAGAGCTTCTGGCTGCTTCTTGCAGAAGCCACCCCTGCGGCCACCCTTCTCCACCAGAACCCAGCCACGCAAAACTACAACATGCCTTGAGCATCAGGATCCTTAGTTATGAAGCATGAATTCATGACATCTTTAAACCCAGGCTGAGTAGAAAGGGGCACGTGAACATCATTTAAGAGGAGTAGTCTTTGAAATACATACTTTCTCTAGCTAAATAGGAATGGAAAATTGAAACAGACAAGAATCTCCTGCTGACACAAGTGTGACAACAGTAAGAAGAATGAGCGATCTCTAGAAAATCTGGATAAACTCAGTTCTGCTGATAATGCACTAAACTCCCCTAATTCTTTTCTAAGTTACCATGAAGACAACAAGCGATAGTAACTCACACTCCAGCTTGTGCATGTTCTTAGAAATTCTGCATTCCAGAAAGGTTTAACAATAATTAGCTATATAAATGGTAATTTTTTAAATATCAGACAATCCAACACCTCCTGCCACACTGTAGCGTGAATCAAAAGATCAGTTAACTGTCAACAGTGGTACATTATGCTTTAGGCTTTTACTATCTGTGTTAGTGACCTGAACTTACTGTGCAGGAAAAAAACCAAACACTTTTACACCACCTGAAAAGATCTATAACACAGCACACAAATGATATTTCTCCATAGCTGCTATTTTAGCAAAATTTGGATAGATTTTTTTTGTTTATTCAACCAGATAATCTTCTCCTCACCTCCAAACACTCTTAGAGCTCTAGCTCTCTCCTCTAAAGTTTCCAGCTCCAGACGACACTGATACATCTCTGTCCTGTTTTTGACTGCTAGTTATCCATTCTTTCAGCAATTCCTCTTTGCCCCAGCATATTTCAGCTGTTTTAGCAGTCACTTCCTTCAGTGACCCAACATAAGCCATAGCAAGTCACTTTTCACAGGTAAGTGAGTATTTTCACACAATACTCATCCTCAATTTCTGTCTTTCAGTGTAATGTTATAAATGCAAGGCTTTGGGAAACTCAAACTAAGCTTAGAATCTGATCTATTTGTAGCAATGCCTACTACCTATATGGGTAAGTTTTGTATAGGATATTGAGACATCACTAAATGTGGAAGATTTTTTCAGCTTTCACGTTCATTTAAACAGCTGAAAATAATTTTAAGCTAAAGTTTCAGAATTTGCTTTAGATATAAAACAAAGCTTGTCTAAAATACATAATTGCTGCCTTATTAATTCCTCTTCTGGGAATTCCCTTTGGTGTGTTAGCAAACTCACCTATTTTGGCAGTGACACCTTTCATACTGCTTTTATATCAACATCGAAGTTCAGACATTAGTTATTTGGTAAAAAAATCTGATTATGAAAGTATTTTTTTACTCAATAGCACACACTGCTTGAACTTTAAAGATAACAAAGCCACCCTGTATACAGTACTGAATCACATGTCTATTGTACTTATTTCTATCATCATTGGTTATGCAAAAAATTAACGTTTTAAAAAAAAAAACCTTGTCCAATAAACTTTGGGTTTTGTATTACTTGGATTATTTTTTCTGAAATTAAACAAAAAATCCAAACAAACCCCAAAACCATATCAACAAAACCCAAACCAAAAAATATACCATTTGTGGGAGGGATGGGCTTTGAGAAACGTTCCTGTACTAGTTCATGCAGTTAAGCACACAATGGGAAGTGTAGCGTAGCAGGTAGCTTCCAGTGCACACCTGTACCCTTCTGCATAAAAATATTTAAAATGGGAAAAAAAAATTATAGTATACAAAACCAGGTTTAAAAATGTTCTTGAAATCTTCTTTGGTTTGTCTGACAAGCTTAAAGTAATTCACAGCTTGAGCTACTAGCCAAATATTACAGATCTGGATGGGAAGACAACTCAATGAGACAGGGAATTCCATGAAAGCTTCTTTTAGTGGCACTCCTGTAATCACAAATTACTTTACACCCTAAGTGAGAATGTGGTAGGAACCCCATCATTTCCCTTTTGTTACTTTCGTCAGTAGCCAAAAGGAACAGCAAAAAAATTATTAGTAAATAATCTTAAAATTCCTCCTGTTCAGCAGAAACAGAATTTATTTCACTGAGGGCTGCTAACACTAAGCACTTGACACTACATCTTACCAAAACCCCACTAGTTTTTCAGAACATGGTTTCAGAAAGAAAAGTAAAGAGAAAGAATTTCTCCCCAAGTAGCTGAACTAAAGTGACACCTTCTATCTGTAATTTTAAAAAGTTACCTACCTGTAAGTACTCATATTTGGAAAGTTTCAAGCCAAAAAGTCTTAGTATACAAGCTTAAAGAAGCTTTACAAACCCTGAATAGCTATTAGAGTTGCTCCACTGCACACAAAATTTGAGTGGAAATACACAGCCAATATTTTTAATAAAGAATGGTTAGCACTCTTATGAAGTGACCGTTCATTTTAAAAGTTATAACATTTTTTATTAAAGTTTTGCTTCGAACAAGCAGTAGCAGAACTGCAAGAATTTCCTACTGAAGCTCTCTTCCAATAGCTACACTAGGGTCAGACAGAAGCACACTCTGTCAGGGTGCAGCAGCGTGCTGTGCACAGTGCCAGCATTCAGCGGCAGCCGGGCGGCCCATCTTCATCGATTACAGAAAGGAAAGAAAAACAGACCTATCAGCCTGCATAAACCGACGTGCTGCCTGCCTTGTGTGATGGCCACAGAAACATCTGCAGCTTTTCTGAGTGAAATGATTCGAAATAACCTTTTGCAAGTGAAAAGATAACACAGGAACCCAATCCTGAAGGAGCAATGGGAAAACATGAAACTAATTCCTTGTTAATTTTCCAAATTTTCGATTCGGGGCACATGTATTTCAAATGAGCAAAGTGCAGCCAGCTGAAAAGATTCCAATGATTCGCATGTTCCTATAATATGGCCCTTCATTAAGTAGCCTATCCACAAGAGAAAAACACACTTCCTTTTCAACAAGGAACATATAGAATATGGTCAATGTTCTCAGCTAACTAGGCAAGATTTACATTTCCATTCTGGTAGGTTAGTAGGTGGGTTTTGTTCCACGGAATTTTTTTTTTTTTTTAAATTTTATTTTATTTAAGCTTTCTCTGTGTGTGACAAATCTTGTCGTTTGAGCTAGGAGGGAAATTAAAGCAAAGGAAATACATTTAAAAAACCCAGTTTCCATGCATCAGGAGATTGTAGGAGGAAGTAGTGATCCATTAACTTTGCAGTCCTAGAACATACATGTCACTGCAGTTTGCATCTTACAAGTCCAGAGATCATACCAGAATTTTACTGCAAGTATATAAAGGATAGAAAAGTGTGTGCTATACAGAAGGCACACAGACTTGCTTTAGAAGCACAATACTCTTATGTAGGTCACTTTATAAAAATCTATCCATCCGTCCTTTACCTTCCTCTCTTCGTGCTCCCTCTCTTGGAGTCTGTGGATCATACCATTGGCAGCTTGCACTGAAACAACAAATTGCAGGAGATCAGTCTGCTGTTCTAAATGAAAGAGAAACTCCCCTGAAAGGGATTTAAAAGACATAAGGCTGTTGCAAGTCAAAGACTATATTCCACTGTGTCACTTAACTCTGCACAAAAAAGACCTGTCAGTACTTGCAGAAGATGCTTTACACTGATAACTGAAATAGGAACTGTATGCTACACAGTTTCTTTCCCCCCCAACTTATTTAATACTTAATTAATGCAGAATTAAATAGTTTCCCCAATGCACTAACAAGTTCTAGCATTGAGAAATACCTTATGCTTCTGAATCTTCTCACAGCAGAAGGCAGGCTCCTGCCCCCTGAGGACTTCTGCTTAAGAGAACTTGTTCACTGCTCTAGTAGCTGGTGAGGAGCTGAAGAATCATGAATCGGAGCATCTGGTGGCCGAGCCTGAGCCACTCAGGATGATTAGAAGATAGTGGCAAGCGACAGTTGTAGCAGACTCCCTGCAGCAGGGGCTGGAGGCTCCCCACCTGTCAATATATTTTGTCATCTAAGGAGGTCTGTCTCTTGCTAAGAGCTCAATTCAGGATGTTACAGAGAGGCTACTGAGGCTTGCACTATCACCTTGCTGCTCTTCCATGTAGACACCAGTGGTACCACAGAGGTGACCTGAGAAGTATCAGAAATGACTATAAGGATCTGGGAACAGTGGTCAGTGGCATGGAGTCTGGATAATGTTCTCTTCAACCTTCCTGCTGAGGGAGACTTGGTGGATTTTTGGGGTTAACAGTTGGTTGCACAGTTGGTGTTGGCAGCATGGTTTCATTTTCTACAGCCAAGAAATCCATCAATAGCTGCTTAGAAGAGACGGGATCCACCAGATTAAACAGGGGAAAAGCACCTTTGCCAACAGGTTGGCAAATCTGGTAGGGACAGTTTTAAACTAGAAGTGACAGGTAAGGGGTCGATTCCTCAAAAAACCAAAGTAAGTTGGGAACAGGCTGGCAAACCAAGGGTCTGGGATGATAATAACAGAAGGGATGTAGCACCTTTTTTAAGGATCACCTCCTCCAAGCTCAAGACACGTCTGTGCCAACAACTAAGAAATCAAGCAAAGGCAGCAGGAGGCCTGCATGGATGAGCAAGGAGCTCCTAACTGAATTCAGACTTAAAGAGGAAGTATATAGGAGACTGAGGCAGGGACAGGTGTCCCAGAAGAAACACAGAGTTGCTGTGCAATTGTGCAGAGTTAGAAAACTCGGACTGACCAAAAATAACTTCTTAAGTCAACAAAAGGCTTCAATGTAACCTTAGCCAGAGCTGTGATGGCAGGACCAACAAATAGCAAACAATGTCCTTGTTGTTTCCCTTTTAAAAACGTCACAGAAATGAGAGCTAAGTACATAAAAGGTAGAAAACTTATCCAAGAATGGTATTTTTTCCCCAAGTCCTATTTTGAAACATAACTGTTTTATTCATCAAAAGGATGCAACAAGGGAAATAAGAAGCAGCATGCTTACGTCTCTGGAATGCTTCACCCAAGCTGTCGTGCATGGCCTGCTCACACTGAGGAAGGACGTGCTCGTGCGCCTCAAAGATCGTGTTCTTCAGGCTTTGAATGACTCGCAGCTCCCGGAGCCCGCGCTTCTCCTGCCGGCAGAATTGAAAGAGTCAGTGGCCAACAAGGAGCCCCACTTCCCAAAGGAAGATGGTTTCTCAGCTGAGAAGCTAATTACTTTCTCTCAAAGACAATACCACTGCCTATTAAAGTGTTGCTCTACTTGTTTAGCACGATTGATAACTCTAGTTTTAGTGAAAGAGAGAGAGTGATACTCAGTTCATCGTGCTAAAATACAGGAACACTTTGCATGACACTTCCTGGCCCTTGTGAAGGAAGTTGGTATTTACTAATGAAAACACTGTGTGGAAAAATGCCTTGTTTTGTATGGATAATTTGAAGAATATCCAAAACAACAAAGAGAACCAGAAGTTGGAAGCGTTGTGTGTTCACAACTCAGTTGTTACAGAGAAATAACACAGCAGTGATTCTGCTTGCTCGATGTCTGACCTTCCAGATTTAGCCTGCTATGAGGTTACAACAATGCAGGTAAAATTGTTTTTACTGAAGTAAAAACTAAAAAATAACATTACACAGCTGGCTAGAGAGGCAGATCTTCTTCTGGTATATTACTGATCATGATTAATTAATTACAAGAAGAACAAGCTTTTGCTTTATTACCTGCATTTTAAAAAAATACCTTTTTTTCCTGAAGCCACAGCACTGCTTCCACTCTGAATCCCACCTGCACTTTCCTTTAGACAATGAAAAGGATTCTGAAGTCTGCTCCAGGCTGCTGCCTGACCGCCCCCTTCCTCATTTTCCACCTCTTAGTTATGAGTAGAGCTGCATGCAACCATTCCTGTACTATAAGCTGCTAATCATAAAGCAGTTCTAGGGAATAAAAAACAAACTGCACCACATGAAGTGGGCAACTGGGTCATCACACCCATTTCAGAACTCAGAAATAGAGGCACAAACAAGTAAAGGCACTTAAACAGGTTCTACACTTCCTAAATGCAAATCTACATTCTTTCTGCCCTAGATGCTAGTCACTGAAAGCAGCAGCTTATGGTCTGCTGCAACAAAAAAAAATCTGGTATCTTAAAGTTAGAAACAAAGGTCATTTTTTTGACAAAATTCTAAGTTGCAAAAATGTAAATAATCCTCTGGTTTGCTATTTTTACCCTAAAAATATAAACCAGAAAAACTTCAGGAAAATGGCTAAGAATGCATGAAATTTGTCAGTAGAACAAGATTTTGGGTGCAATGACAGAAATACCTGAATTATAAAGAAACGAGTTACAATTTCTAGTTGAGCGTAAAATTAGCTTCCTATGAAAAGCCACATAAAAATATTTACTGTATCCTGCAACTTACTTAGGGAAGGCAAAGAAAAGAAATAATTTCTTATGACTCTGAAGCCATGCAATACAGATCTGATGAGAGTTTATTTCACATACTTATTTTGCTAAGCCAGCATAGTGACAAATTAGACCTGCTTGAA
This sequence comes from Zapornia atra, assembly GCA_013400835.1. Lineage (NCBI taxonomy): Eukaryota > Metazoa > Chordata > Aves > Gruiformes > Rallidae > Zapornia > Zapornia atra. Next base: position 18,834 of record VZTU01019833.1, on the reverse strand, counting down.
ATGTTAGCTACAATGGAGGGTTGACAGACATTTTAATGCCTTTTTAAAAAAAAACAGCTCTGCACACCAGAAGTTTAACGATATCTTTAGGATTAATTTCAAGATTTTAAATCCTACATTCTGTAAGAGTGAAAATCTACTCAGAAATAGCCTTTTGTTGACAAGTCTACTTTTCTATGCTTTTGCTGCCATCTCGTGGAAACCGTGTTACTCTTACCAAGCCAAGCTGCATATAAACACTGTTACATCTTCAGTATTTCAGCCTTTGATTTGCAGCCAACCAAGTAACATTCACTCAATTTTAAATTATCTTCTTACTTTGCATAACATGTTGCTCTTCCAAGTAATATTACCTTCTTTCATTGCATAAAAATTATAACAAAATGACATTAAAACCATGCTAGCTGAATCCAGCTCAGACACAAAGCAGTTTCTTCATCAGATGTAAACCTGTATCAGCCAGTAATATTTTCCTTGAACCAACTAGACTTCTCCTAAGATGTTAGGACTACATTATTCTTCTACATCAGTATTCCTGCCAGTCTTCTGCAGGAAAAATATTGATGCCCCTTTCAAAACTGCCGTGATGTAGACATATACTATTGGAGTGTTAAGTTATTTTGAGCAAGAAAGGCAAGTCAAGTCTTTCTGAAGAGAATTACATACATATTATAACCTCTAAAAGATGCTGAAACTGTTTAAAGTTTCAGACCCCAAAGATTACAGCACCCAGTAAGACACAAATACTTACTTCAAATTCTTTAACAAAGTACCGTATTTCTCCCTGAATTACTGGTCTGTGATCCAGTAGTCTTGAATAGATTTCCCCAACATCTAGAAGATTAATGAAAGTCAGGCTTTTAGTTTTTCACTCACACTCCATGCTGAGGCTGCTCAACACAAGATAGCACACCATACTTCAATGCAAGAGGCACCAAAGGCACACAAAACTAAAAAGGCACCAGAATCACATTCATAGGATATCCTATCTAGTAATCAAATCACCAACTTAGATAAAATGGGAGGAATTAATATTCCAGGTGCTGCAGACACCTTTCTGTGAACATTCCCCTCTCTCAGCATCTGCTAGGTCAATCCTCCTCCTCAGTACAGCTTCCATATCTGACTGCTAACAGTGGTTATCAGGTTTTTTTATCAGGTTTTTTTTATCAATCAAGATAACATTTTGATAAAGAGCAGAACTAAAGGCTGTAGTAGCTCAAAAGAGATTAATAGTTTAGGATATGGTAGTTTTCTGCAGTGAAAGACAAGAATAAAGCTCACTACAAAGGAAACCTGTTTGCGTTTTCTTGTATTCCAGGGTCAAACACTTAAACGTTACTCTTGAAGAAGAGTATTTACAACATGAATACATGTGAACTGTTGGAGCAAGCCCAAAGGAGGGCCACAGAAATGATCAGAGAGCTGGAGCACCTCTCCTGTAAAGGCAGGCTGAGAGAGTTGAGGCTGTTCAGCTTGGAGAAGGCTTCAGGGACACCGGACCTGACCTCACTGCAGCCTTCCAGTACCTAAAGGGGCCTACAGGAAAGCTAGAGAGGGACTGTTTGCAAGGGCATGGAGTGACAGGGCAAGGGGCAATGGGTTTAATCCAGAAAGGGGTAGATGTAGTTTAGATATTAGTAAGAAATTCTTCCCTGTGAGGGTGGTGAGACCCTGGTACAGGCTTCCCAGAGAAGCTCTGGCTGCCCCCTCCCTGGCAGTGTCCAAGGCCAGGCTGGATGGGGCTTTGGGCGGCCCGGTCTAGTGGAGGGTGTCCCTGTCCATGGCAGGAGGGTTAGAACTAAGTGCTCTTTGTAGTCCCTTCCAAGTCCAAACCATCTGTGATTCTATGAGAAATAGGCTTTTCTATCATACAGAAAAAAAGCCCATTACATTTAAAAGCACTGAGGGCAGAGCATTCAAAGACTATCTTGAGCAATACACACTGTGGTTCCAACAGGCACTTTAAACTGATACTGAACTGGCACTGCCATCTAAAGCAATAGTCCTGCTTTATCTCCTGCCCCCACCTGACTATTCCTCCCTTGCGGCTCTTCCCTCTCTACTGTATCCACAAGGATTTGTTCAACAACCCGAAACTCATCCCATTCAAAAAAACCCCAAACCAACAAACCCAAACCAAATCAAAACCAAAACCAAAGCAAATAAAGTCAATCAAAACAGTAAAGTCCAACCTACGCCACTTCCAGGTTCAAACACGCAGCTGAACTCGGACAAAACACGCGTGCCTGGATGAACCAGACGTGAGAGCTTCCCGGGAAACCGAATGCCGGCGTCACGGGCCCGGCGGCAGGTCCAGCTTCCCAAAACAAAGCCACACAGCCACCCGAGTTACGAACTCCAAGGCACGACAGCCAGCTAAGCTTCCCGGACGTCCAATTCCAACCCTCAGCGCAGGCCACGGCACCGCAGAGGGCTGGGAGGCAGACGAGGAGGTCGCTGACGCGTTCCTCCTCCTCCGTGACACTCCGCCCCGCTCCAGGGACGCGCGTCTCCCGCAGGCCCGGCAACGCGAGCACGGCCGTGCGCCCCCCTCACGGCCCGTAGCCCCCTCAAGGCCCAGGCCCCCTCTCGCCGTGCACGGCGGGCTCGGCCACCACCGGGACCCAGCTCCAAGGCAGGCCCGTCCCGCTTCTTACCTTTTATGATGGGCTGAATCGGGGACCCGGCCGCCAGCGCCTCCCGCTTCCTGTCGCTGGACAGCGGGGCCGCCCCGCTCCGGCTGGGGGACGTGGGGCCACCGCCGCTCATACCGCTCGGCGCCCCGGGGGCGGCCCGGCCCTTCCCCGCTCGTTTAACTTCCGCCTCGCCCCTCTGCCTCGGCGTGAGGTCATCGCCGTGCGCCGGCCCCGGCGGCGGCCGTTGCTGCGGTAACGGCGGCGGGATGACCTGCCTTGGCTGTGCCGGGGAGAAAGATTTTGACAGGGGAGGAACCTACCGCCACCGCCGCGGCCTGGGGAGCCCTGCGCAGCCCGGCCCGGCAGCGGCCGCCCCGTCCTGGCACACGCACGAGAGGCTTTCGGGACAGGAACCAGTGCCCGGGAGCCCTCAGGACCCAGCGGCGTGCACCTCTGACCCCACGCAGCGAGAACATGGCAGCAGAAAACCTGCACCAAACTCCCAGGGCTTGCCTGGTGCGTTGTGTTTGGTGTTAGGAGGAGACTTCTGTGTGTACTGAACACGAATGGAGACTGTAGGACATGTGGGCTACAACAGAGAGTCCATTTCACAAGTCCCCATACGTTTCTCCTTAAACCGCTTGAGAGTATCAGGGTATTTTCAATGTCCTTCTCGACACCCTGACTCCCCACCACTTTTAAAACTCTGGATAGTGACTTCCTTCTGGGATTTTATTTTTCCATGCTACATAACTTTTAGAGTAGTCATTGTAGCTGTACCTTAGGGTTTTTTTATGCATCCTTTTTACTTGAAATACACACGGCACTGCTCAGTGTCTTTCTACAGCAAATGAAGGAAAAACTGGACTATGAATTCTGCTAAAGCTGCTGCAACCTCCAGCGTCCTGACCTGGAGTACCTGAAAGGAGACAGTTTAGCTGTAGTGATTACACTTTTATTAGTAGGCGCTAACCAGCATTTTTGTTAGAAATTAATTCCACCCATGTTCTATTCTGCATGGCTTTTGTAAGTAGGAGCAATCACTTGGCTGAGAAAAAGGAATCACTTTTTTTTTTAGTGTGAAGCTATTACAACAGACATAAAAAAATGATCCTATTATTAAATTCCCTCTTCCATCGTCAAAGCTCGGAAACTGCTTAATGAAATCACTGCAGTATTTTCTGACAATACATATAATCTTCTAAACTCAGCCTTGAAAATGATTAAATTTGCTTTGTTGAAGGAATCCTCTCTCCCCCAAATCAGTCAAAATATGGTTACAACCTGAATAAATAATGAATGAATCTTACATTGGGAAATGTTGAATACTTCAACTAACATTATTAAATTCAGCATATAGACTAAACCAGCTTTTCACTCCCTCACTGTTACATGGTCTGTACATATTGCATTAAATAAGCAATAATTAGCAGAGATCAGAATTGCTATTAAAAAAATACTGTTCCTCTTTCCATTTTCCCACTTGGCTCTAAAGCACACAAGCACTTGACAACTTACCACTACATCACACCAGTGCTCATATATTAATAATGTCTGCAGGACATTCCAGCCGGCCTATCACTAATGATTAAGGGTAGAACTGTTCAAATGATAATTTTACCCCCTTCAAGCCTCGATGCCACCCTTCCCTAGTCTCACTCAGCCAAGTTATTTCCCCCTCTAAGCTCTATGCTCCAGCTATCTTTTCATTTACTAACTAGAAAACCCTAGTGAAGGGGGATTTATAACCTCCGTGTTTCTAGAGAGTTTTTACATCATGAGTAATGTCAGCTTCAGAATTATCGGACTGCAACAAGGGCAAATCCTGTGACAGATAAGTGCATCAGTTGCTAGGACTACTGTCCTGAAACCATTTCTCCTCTTTGTTTGAATACTGGTTTGGCTGGCTTTTGTTTTATATTGTTTTTTAGGGTTTGGGTGTGTGTGTGTGTGTTTAAGAATATGCTTTATTTGCTGCATTTATGCCTGTTTGTTTTTTTTTCCTTCTGCTTACTCTCCCTGCCCCGTCAACCTTATTCTCAAAACATATTTAAAAAAATTAAGGAGGACTTAAAGAGGTGACGGCTATAAAAAGACAATACTTGTGGAGCCCCTAACCTGTCAGTTTGTAGGAAGTACTCATCAAGTCACAAAAACATGGAAACAGCTATGGCTTGGAGCATGAAAATCAACATATGCAGTCATCATGTATTTTTTTGGAAGATAGGCTAAACAACCTCTGTCACTTTTGCCGTGCAACGGAACCCGCTTTCTCTTTTAGGGATCACCCTGCCGCTTCCCATCAGTGTCAGCAGCACTCCGAATCGCAGAATCTTCAGCCGAACGTGCCGAGTCCTGTCATTTCCCCCCCAGGCTGTCTAGCAATGATAATCCACTAAAGGATTGCTTCATCCAAGTGGCGGTGTCCGAGCCGAACGCTGGCAACAGGCAGGGAAGCCCAAACCTGTTGAGGCAGACGTCTGCTGAGATGGGGGGAATCGGAGCGATGGCCCCTGAGAGGGAGAGGCAGGAAACGTGCTTTGCGCCAGCAGAGTAAATCCATGGGCTGCACCTGTGATGGGAGACCCAGACCGCCACGACGATGGCTGGAAGTTAGTGGGGCTGCGATGCCGATGCTGGCTGAAGCGGGCTTGGGGCCACGCTGTTTGGAGGAGTGCCTTGTCAGATTAGCCGCGTGGCTACTGTATTTGATGCTCAACCTGGACAGACAGGCCTGCCAGGCAGAAGCTGCTCAGGCAGATGATGCTAGGGAGGACAAAAATTATCCACCGCAAGACCAAGAAGACAGATGACACCCAGCAGTAACAGCAAGCCAAATCTGCAGAATCCACAATGCAGCTGGCTAGCCCGAGGCTACCTGCCTCTTTGAAGTGGAATAGACATCACCGATGAGCTGTCAAATTAGATCACCAGCCTGGAAACGCTGAAAGAGATTTAGTTCTTCCAACAGAGAAGGGAAAGTTTAATAGATGAAAATCTTCCTAAAGGGGCCGAGGTAGCATGGGAGGGGAAAGGGGAATCCTTTAGATGCAGCAACAATGAAAAATTACTCACCTCCCGCCTGCCTGCAGAGTGAGAGATGGGATGGCGGCGTTCTGCATCAGCCACGGTGGCTGTAGACACTACCAGCGTGGAAAATAAAGGCCACGCCTGCAGGAACGTGCACAGAGCAGCCATGTGCACAGAGCAGCAACAAGTAACCTTAGCTACAAAATCAGAGCCGTTCTCCTCACCCCAAACCTGTGAGATTTTTATGTGTCGCTCCGGAGCTGGGATCTGAAGTGCTGTAAATCTAATATTCGTGACAGGCAGCGATGGGATACAAAGAGCCAGCCTGAATCCCAAGCTTGGCGCAGCAGAGCTGCATGATAGCATCACCCCTCACACGCCTTCCCCAGTAAAATTCAAGTGCAAAAAGTGTGCAGAATACAATTCATTTTTGATAAATCCAGAACAGAAATTAAGACTACCAAATGAGTAAGCATGTGCTCAGGTGTATGGTGAATATGAAACCTGGCATTTCCTTTAGGGACAGTAGCAGCACGATCCAATTATAGATGCAAAGAAGTACTGCTCTTAGGGGGAAAATATTAGATGTATTAATCCATTAAGCAGCTGCATCATTGCAATTACACTTTGAAGTTAAAGACTGAAACACACAAAAGATTAAAAGAAGTGATAAGATTGAAAACCAAAAGGAAGAAAAAATAATAATCAAGTAGGCCTACAGATCCCTTTCTAACACAAACTTAGAGAGATTAAAAAATTACGTTAGGTTCTGTGTACACACATAAGTATAAAATCAATTTATAGCCATACCAAAGCAACTGTATTTGGAGAAAAAAATCACAGCAGCATGTCTATTCCCAACTTCAGCATATGCATGAAAAAAAAAAAATTAAGTCACCTGCAGAGATGCAAACAGGGGATGCTAGCAGATCAGAAAGAATAGAAACCAGACCTCTGAATAGAAGAGCTTACACTGGATTTGTTGATAATGATTTAACAGTTGTATCTACTTGTTTATTTTCATCTCTCTCTCAGCTTTTCTTTTAAGTATGTTGTCCTTATCTCTTCCAAATCCACCACACCGAGGAGCAGAGTTTAGATCATCTATTGCTTTTTAACCAAGAGAAGAACAGAGATGCCCAAGTTCTACAGCTCTGTCCATCTGTAATGTTACTTGTGTGTGTTTTATTTCACGGACAAAACCATGTTAACACTCCTAAGTCACATTTTCACATAAAGTTTTTAATGTGAAGGAGTGTCCTACTTGAACTGCAAAGTATTCAGGTCTATTTTAAACCTTAATCTCAGCCCCCTGCTAATAACTCAGGATCCACACCCATGCTGAACGGTTTAGATTACTATTCCATCAGCTATAATCATAATTGAAATAAACGTGTGTGTGAGAAAGAAAGTGAAGCTGAAGAATTGTTTTATGAAGACAGTCCAATGAGCTGTAATACCTACTGAGAAGTTTAAGATGTACCTTACAAAAAAATAAGTTCCCCATTTCTAGGCCTAGAAGATTCAGACAGCAGCAAGAAATTTCTGAAAGAAGGCTTGCTTCAGCTTAAAAATATTTTGAAGAAGGTGGGGTAGGCCACAGAGATGGATTACAAGATTTTAAAAAAATACTAAAAGGATATGAAAATATGACCTCTTATAGGCAAACAGCTAAGATGCTAGTTAGGAGATTTAACTGTCCTGATGTTCTGTATTCTACTCAGGGAATCTCTGGCCATTCAATAGGTGCGAATCTCTTCAAAGCAGGTACTTACTGTGGGTGGGCAGTGAGGAAGGGTAACAAAACTTGCTCCACTCGACTGTTTCAATTGCTAACCAGAGGCTGTGTCTCCTAACTCGGTTTCTGGGTGGAAAACTGGGATGCCATCATCCCTGATGACACAAAAGGAACTCGACAAAAAGCACATTATACATTTCAGCTGTCACAAAAAAAATTCTTTACCGTTTTGCTGCTGAAAAGCCTACACATCAGTTTCAGCTGAATAGTTGGATATACTTAGCACCCAGGTCTAAACCAGAACTAGGCTTTTTTGTTCAGCATAACAGATCTAGAATTTCTCAGTCCCTCTTGCTCTAATCGCATACTAAACCTGGAGTTTTATATAGATCCCTATTGCCCAGTTCTACGTGTCAGTGCCCCTAGAGACTTCTGAAGTCAAACCGAACTCTCGCCTGACAATGAAGTTACGCACACACAGACAACAAAAAATCACCAGCACGTTTCTAACACATTTGATGCAACACATGGAACACCTGTTTCAGCCAGGCTTGTCTGCAAGCAGTGGTCATCATGGCATCAAGGGGAAAAAGACAAGTCAGGGTTGCAAGTGTAAGATTTCACTGAACACTTATAATTATCATATATATTTCACTGGTGAATTCTTCAGTTGCTGAAAGGTTGTCATGCAGCACTATCTCACCATATGGCACCAACCTCAAGTCCTAGAGGCACATACTTAAAAGACCATAACATGTCAGGCCCCTTGAATAAATTAGATAGAGCAATTATGCAAAATAATAGTAATACTGCAATGATGAGATACACTAACAAATGAGTGTGTCACTGTTCATGAAATGCTGTGAAAATAAATTCCACACATAACTGTGGTCATCATCATCATCAAACCACGACGCAACAAAAGTGAAACAACATCGCAGTATTTATACTGTGCCCTTCAGCAACTGAAATTTTAAGGGAGGAGAAGGGGAGGGAAGGGAGGGAAGTCACTTTCACTAGTGTTCAGTTAAAGTATAATAAAATATTACAGAAAGACTAGGGGTAGTAGCTTTAAAAACAGCAGAACGTTTACCCACGCACACTCTTTATATAGACAATCACTTAATTTGAGAGCTCATGCATGCTACACCTCATCTGTAAATAATATGAAGCATCATCTTAAAAAATGTACCTCATACAATCTCAGACAGACTCAGCTACATTTTTACAATTTTTTCAGAAGTTTTTTTTACAGGTTTAGTTGTCCTTAATGATCAAAAGGCATTAGTCAGAAAGGGGGAGAGGGGAGGAAATCAACACCATCTGCTTTTCACAGTGATCTCTAAAGGAAAAGTCTCAATTGATCTTTGCTTTTAATCCTCTACCTGGTTAAGTTTTTCTGTGCAGGGGAGAGAAAACTGAAATGCTCAAGTTAGCATATGGTAATGACCAAATGACTTTTAGATAGCAGAGGGTTAAATTTTACTAGGTTTTTTTTAGTGGATTAACTAACCCACTTCTAAACATTTCATCTTTCTGTTAGCTGAACTATATATATAAAAACATTTCAGCAGCAAGTAACACTTCTGTTCTATACCAGAGAAAATAAAACTGGCACAAGAGGCTGGGGGATACTGCAGCGGGACCACGTAGCCACCTTGAGAAATCCCTGACACGTGGAAACAGTGGCTGTTTGGGATTTAAAAACAAAAAAAGACACAACACTTTGTAGCCTCATTCCCACAAAGCCTGTCTGAAATGACAACAGTATTGTTTTCATCAATCTTTTTAGCTCTAGTCTCATTTCAGTGTTCTTAGCTGCAACATAAGCTGCTGTTTCCACAGATGAAGGCTTGCATGTAACATTTTACAAAACTTAATCCATTCTCACTTGCAATAGCACATGTGAAAACTGACAATATGTGAAACCTCCCCACACTCTTACCAAACACACTGATGATTCTCACTCATGCTCCCCTTCAGGCGCAGAAGAGAGTCCGTTACAGTAGAACTTGGAAGAACAGATCTCAAGATTTCGGTGAGATTTTCATAAGCAGACATTATAGCAAGGAACAGGAGTAACTACCAGGAGAAATGGTAGAAGCTGAGAATTATGCTCCCTAGGAAATAAGAACTTTTTCAAAAGAAACAAGAATATTTTTAACTGCACAAGACACTCCTGAAAGTAAATGTACCCACAAACCCTCTAAAGAAATTATGTAGATACAAACCCCACCTATTAGAGAACTTAGAATTGGCCAAGTTAAGCTTACACCTGCACGTTGCCTTTTTATGCATTGTGATATATTTAATTACCTCATCTCATTATCTACCTACTTTTTTCTTAAGGCATTCAGAATGCTCAAACAGTAATCTAGGATATCATCATCTCTCCCTTAAGGGGTAGGAAACTCGTAAAGAGTAGCACACAAGCTAAGACAAAAGTACATGCAACTGAAAAGTTGTTTGTGGAACACTGCCGTAAAAAACAACATAGAAGTTTGTGTATTTCAGCATTTTAAAAGAAACAACATCCTGCAGGAGATAATTACCCAATTCAGATGATTCCTTAGGGTATTATGCTAGCACTTTGGCATTTGTTAAGAATAAAGACAGGGACTGCATTCTACAGTGAAGGGGCCTGTCTAAATGTCTGATTCAAGAATATCCACCTTTGGTTTTCAAACAAACTTGGCAACATTGAGAGCATATACGACAGCCTATCTGGTTGCCATCATGCTGGGGGACAGGGTGTTTGGCAGGTTTGTTTTTTTGTTTTTTGGTGGAGTGTTTTTTTGTATCTGTTTTTGTTGTTTGGGTTTTTTTGGGGGGTTTAGGTTTTTTTTTGGTAACTTGTGTGGAAGTACCATATGAAGTGAGACATGCACAAATCTTGAAAAATGCTGGCTTTGTTAGCCAGTTTGAAAAAAAATATGCCTCTTGCACCAAAATACAAGTCCATATACCAAAAAACAAAGGAGCAGTTAAACTAACCATTTAAAATCTTCATTTTCATTACTGAAGAAAAACTAAAAAGTTTCACAGCCAAATTAAGACTACAGTTTTAAAATAATTTATTCAGTCACATAAATACTTTGTAACATTTGCATGTTCCCTTTTTCACATCCTTGGCACACAATATAGCTCTTAACTTTTACAAAACTAGTGTAAACATCCATGGAAAATAAAAAGGAAGTGGGACATGTAAAAAAAATATCAATAAATAGCAAAAGGAGTGAATAATTGTGGGAAAAATAAGTAATTCTTTCCTTAAAAGACCATGTAATTACACTTGAATGTTTCATTGAAGGGACTTTCCATTTTTAAAAAATAGTGAATTAAAACTCAATTTCCATCTTTCTACCATTGTTGCATTTAATTGGATACATGACAATTCTTTAACTAGTTCATATTCTTGAACAAACAATAGCAATTCAATGCAATTGTATTATTTGAGGCATCAACAGTTTTGGTTCACATACAGAAGGTTACAAACCAGTATTTGTAAGTTAGTGGTTTTGGACAGTATAATTTCTAAGCTCCGAAACACCCTTCCAACATGACATTAAGATGTTCCTTAATGAGCATTAGTGTATAATCTGTTCTTGATAAAGATGACATTAGACAGATGTTGTCGGACACCTGGGTAATGTTGAATGTGGTTGAACCAACGAGACACATTAAGGTATTTCTCCTTTTCTTGCACTGTGAGGTCCACCTGCATAGGGAAGAAATACAGGGCAGCAATAATACAACACACTGCATCATTAGCATCCCAGTATGTGGTAATATAAAAGCAGGTAATTTCACATCTGATTTAAACCCACAAAAAATTATTACCGTCCCACGTTATCACAGAGTTGCAGGGGTTGGAAGGGACCTCAAGAGATCATCAAGTCCAACCCCCAAATTATTCTACCTTAATTTCACACATTCAAATTCTCAGCCCAAAATACATATTTGCTTTAATTTACTCAAATTAACAGACCTTGAGAGTGGATTATACATTTGTATGTCAGAGATGGGTAAAAAGGGCATTAGCTTGCTTGTACTGAATGCATCTATGTATTCATGGGGCTAACATACAGTATTGGGAGGGGTGGGAGAAGAGTTCCACCACATGCACAAGTTCCACATTAATCTAGCAGGTGCTCTTGCCTTAGGGGCTCAGTGACTACTGTGTATTTCAAGG